>JASPKP010002106.1:7500-24628 GCA_030674155.1 Stramonita haemastoma
GGATGGGTAGGGAGAAGAGCATTGCAGTGGTGATCCACTTACTTCTCTGTCTGTCTAACTGTTGTCTGTCTGTCTGTCTGTCTGTCTGTCTGTCTGTCTGTCTGTCTGTCTGTCTCTCTCTCTCTCTCTCTCTCTCTCTCTCTCTCTCTCTCTCTCTCTCTCTCTCTCTCTCTCTCTCTCTCTCTCTCTTTCTCTCTCTGACCTTTGCTGCAAGGAATCCATTACGCAGCGATGGACTCATCTCCACAGAGAGAGGTTTTCATGATACAACTTTGCCACATTCTCTCTCCCAGTTATCAGGGATATTGACTGCCCGGCCTTCTAAAATGACCAGGGATTTTTTTATTGACCTTTAGGCCATCAAACGGCTGCAGATATTGATGATTATTCCCTGTCCATCCATGGCAAAAAAGATAACAGCCAGGAGGAAACGATCCACTTCAGAACATAGAGCAAGTTCAGAAAGTTAAATCCGTTTGATCAGTATGGACATGTGGTTTCTGTTTTTGTAAGCTATCTACTACTCTTTTATCAGGCAGAAAATGCAGAATGATCTGTACTTTGATAGAATCACATGATATTGACTTATGTCTAAATCAGCTTATAGTTTTTTTCTCCCTGAAGAAAAGGAGATTTACAAAAGCATATAAAAAATAAGCTAGAAAACTTTTTTCACATGACAGTGCCTGTACTGCAAGTCCTCGTTTCCAGCTTGAAGCTTGCACTGAAGAAATAATACGCTAGGCTTGTAATGCTTACAATGAAGTAGTGATACTCTAGGCTTTTAATGTAAACAGTGTTGAAACTTTTTATGGGACATTGCCTTCATTTTACATATGTCCCAGAGTATATTGCTCAAACAAATGTCACTTTTTACTGCATGTGCCAACTTTTATTGGCAATTAGCATTCCATAGGGGTTATTGCAAACAAAGAAGAAGAAAGAAACCAGAAGTGAGATGTATAAAGTTATGATGAAGCAGTAGAGAGATGTTGCAGACTTCTAAAGATCAGTAGATGATACGGAAATATGGCAAAGTGTGTGGTAAAGTAGGTTGTCACTCCTGGATCAATACAACAACTGATGACCTGTCTGTGGACTCCAAAACTAACCAAAATTCTTCAATGTTTGCTAATCTGTCAAAGTAGATTTGAAACACCAAATTAATCAGACCATTGAAACCAAGACTGTGTACGTTGTCTTCACTGCTGTGTTACATGACAAATCATAGATTCAATGCTCCAGGCAAGAAAGGATAGATGCTCAATACTTTTAACATTCACAATCCGGGTTGAATCGTGGCAACCAAGGTTTAATGGTCGGACCATCTAAGAAATAAAAGGGCTCTTAGGCATACTACCGAACTGAGCACCTATCGTCTGCTGTATCAGAGGCTCCCTCTGTGGCTAGGATATGCCAATGGATTGCACAGTGGCAAGATTCCCTTAGACCTGTTACATGAACCAGCTTATAACTGGCAACAGAACTCTAAGCTATACCCAAGCAGTCAAAATGTCTGCAAAAGGGACATGAAGGGCCTGCAGCAAGGACATCGAGAGATGTTAAAACCTTGCACTACCCTTAAGTGGCTGTTGTCGTAAAACAGGCAGGCTCAACAGAGGTAAGAACTCCCTGAGTCTAAAAACTTCCTGTGGAAACTTACCATCTCCTTTCCTTCACCAGGTGGTCTGTCAATGTACAGACTGCACAGCGCTAGGCAAACGATTCCAAATCCCACATTTGCTATTGCCTTTGTGAGCCTATCACACACATCACATCAGTCCCATGTCCCAAAGGACGTAGGGGGGACATGAGAGAAGACGCAACGGAGATCTTTTTCCATGCTTCACGATCCTGTGTGGCTAGTAGGAGGCGTTGCAGGGGTTGGGCAGTTCAGTCTTTGATGTTGTCAACCCATGATTTCTTTTGGCGGCCTCTTCTTCTTTTGCCCTCGACTGTTCCTTGCAAGATGGTTTTTTGCTAGGGTGTTGTGTCTTGTGGTGTGACCAAACCACATCAGCTTTCTCCTCTTTATGGTGGAGAGCAAAGGCTCTTGGGGGCCCACACGCTTTTTGATTTCCTCTTTCACATAGTTATTGGTCTTGTGTTCTTTGTATGATATTTTGAGGAGTCTTCTGTGGCATTTGTTCTCGAATGCTTGGATTCTTCTCTCTAACTCTGCTGTCAGAGTCCATGATTCACAGCCATATAGGAGGATAGATATTACGAGGGATTTGTAGAGGTGGTATTTGGTGCAGAAGCTGATGTTGTTGCTTCTGATGATCCTCTGGGGTCTGACTAGAGCAGATGTTGCTGTTGCAATGCGAGCTTTCACCTCATTGTTTGATGTGCCATCTTTTGTTAGGATGGAGCCTAAGTATTTGAATTGGCTCACCTCTTCCAATATTTCTCCATTCATCTTTATTTCCGTGCTGTCATTACTCGCGCTGTTGACCATGATCTTCGATTTCTCTGTACTGACCTCCATGCCGTATGCGCTCGCTCGGTCTGTTAGACTGTCTGTGAGGATTTGCAGTTCTTGTTTGCTGCTGCCCATGAGGTCAATGTCATCTGCAAATCTGAGGTTGCAAAGGGGTCTTCCACCAATGGAGATGGAAGTGTGGTGGTTTTGCAGTGTCTCTGTCATGATGTTTTCGAGGAAGAGGTTGAAGAGTACAGGTGAGAGAAGGCAGCCCTGGCGGACTCCAACCGTGGTCTTGAAGAACTCGCCCACGTGGTTGTTCATGAAAACTGCACTTCTTGCATTCTCGTACAGAGCCTTGATGACTTCAATTAGGCAGTTGTCAATGTTGAAGTGCCTGAGTACTTGCCAGAGGCCGTCATGCCATACCCTGTCAAAGGCCTTTTTGAAGTCTATAAAATTGTGGTACAAGTCTTTTTGGTGTTGGAGATGCTTCTCTATCAGAATTCTCAGGTTGAAAATTTGTTCCATTGTGCTGCGTTTTGGTTTAAAGCCCGCTTGTTCTTCTGCCAGGAGTTTTTCTGCTTGGTTTTTCAGTCTGTTGAGGACTACCTGCAGCATGATCTTGCTAGGATGGCTTATGAGACTGATGGTTCTGTAGTTCTGGCATTGCTTGAGGTTTCCTTTCTTTGGCAGGGGTATTACAAGAGACTGTGTCCATTCTTTTGGCCATTCTTTGGTGTCGTGGATCTTCTGACAAAGGTCTGTGAATCGCCTTGCTGTTTCATTCCCTCCATTTTTTATGAGTTCAGCTGGGATGTTATCGATTCCAGGGGACTTCCCCTTCTTCAATTGCTTAATAGCTGTGTCTACTTCACACCTTAGTATTGGTGGGTCTTTATCTTGGTGTTCAGGGGGTTTGTTGGAAACTATGTTGGTATCTGGGCGTAGTGGGTAGTTATACAATCCCTCACAGTATTCTGTCCAGCGCTGGAGGATGGCATTGTTTTCCGTTAAAAGATTTCCTTCTTTGTCTTCAATAACAGAGGCTTTAGGCTGTGTGGTTTTCGTTAGTGCTTTCAGAGTGTTGTAAGCTGTTTTGCTGTTTCCCTTGGCCATTCCATCTTCGATGTTGTTGCATTGTTCTTCTATCCACGCTTCTTTGGCTTCTCTCATCTTTTTCCTCACTTCTCTGTGGCTATCCATGTACTTGTTGTTGGCTTCTTGACTTGTGAACTTTTGCTTCTTAAGTTCTCTTCTTTTGTCGCAGAGGTCAAGAACCTCATTTGTCACCCAGGGTTGTTTCTTTGTTCTGCTTCTGCCTAATGTTTCTTCTGCTGCTGTCGTTAGCACTTCTTTGATGTTGTTGGCTAATGTGTTCACATCATTGTCAATGGCTGTGAGTGCGGCGAACTTTCCTCCAATGTTGGCTTGGAAGATCTCAACCACTGTTGGGTCTTTGAGTTTTTCCAGGTCGAATCTTATGCGTGGGCTTTTTGGCTGTTGTTTTGCTTTCAGTTTCAGCCTGATGGTGGTAAGTACAAGGTCGTGGTCACTGCCAATGTCAGCTCCTGGGAATGTTCTTGTATTTGCCTTGTTTATGCTGGATTTGAATCTTTGGGGTGACAGAATGTAGTCAATTTGATTATGAATCAGACCATTTGGTGAGTGCCAGGTTGATGTTCTAGATGGCTTGTGAGGGTGGAGTGTGTTAGCCAGAGTTAGTTTGTGCTTCTTTGCGAATTCCAGCAGCCGCTGTCCTCTGTCATTTGTTTCTCCCAGTCCAAAGCGTCCTGTGGTTCCTGCCCAGGTGTCATAGGCATCAGGTCCCACCTTAGCATTCCAATCGCCTTCCACAATAAGGATGTCTTTTTTGGGCGTTTTGGAGATGACGTTTTCAAGTTCTTCATAGAATTCTTCTATCTGGTCATCATCGTAGTCAGATGTTGGAGCATACACTTGGATGATGGTGAGATTCTGGGGTTTTGCAGAGACTCTGATTGAGATGAGTCTGCTGGATATTGGTGTGCAGTTGATGATGCTTGACACAATCTCTTTCCTGACAATGAAGCCTACTCCGTGTTGGTGTAGTTTCTCATCTCCACTGTACCATATTTTGTGGCCGTCTTGCGTGGTTGTTTCTCCGAAGCCAGTCCATCTGACTTCCGCAAGCCCTAGGATGTCCCATTTATACCTCTGTAATTCATGTGTGAGTTCCTGTACTCTTCCTGTTTGGTACAGAGTTCTAACATTCCATGTACCAATGGTTACCCCTTTAGCTGGAAGCTTTAGGGTTAGTTCTGCTCCAGTGGCACACTTGTCACTCCCACCCTGGAGGCTTGCAGTGGGTAGCGCGGTCGTTGTTGATCCGGGCCTCGACCGATCCGGCATGTGTTTCTGTTTTGCTTTTCTCATCATGTCCTTGCAGTGGGCTTGAGGAAGCTTGGTGTGAGCCTATAAATGAGGTAAAACATCAAATTTCCCGGGGGAAAGTTAGGGAGTACTCGTTTTACATTTGCAGTCTCAACTGAGTTTTCATTCATATAATTTCTTTTTATTGCTATTACTTTGGGTAGTGTTTTCATGTGTGTTGATAGTAAATGATAAGCTAAGCAGTTAAAAAATATTTTTCAGTTACGTTTGGACCAGGTTCACTCAGTTGGAGACTTTAATACAGTTAACGACAAGAAAACTATTTAACGACACCACACAGGGGATCGCTCCCGCTGGACTTGTAGCTGCTGCCAAGGGAAAAAGGAACTGCAGCCTACAGAAGATTTACAGAGAAAGAGACGCTTTTATATTGTAATGGATGCGAGCTGATGTTTGAATACTATGTTGTGGTATTTTTCGTGATACTATGTTTACATATTTACTGTTTTTATGTGTGGCTCGTAACCCGCGTGAATTTCTCTGTCTCTGAGAAAATGAAGTATTGGATTTTGGGATTTGGAATAACATGCTCTACCCAAAGACGTAGTATTGGATAGCAGCCATTGAAGAAGTGATTTTCATCCCTGTATCAACAAAACCATCACAGCCACAACAGGCACTGCCATAGTGCCCACAGATGCTGACTGTCTGGCCCCAAACCCTGCCCATTCATGACTGAAGGATGCCCGCAAGAACTAACTAGCTAGCAATGTATGGTACAAGACGAAAACTTCTTATCTCTCTTACTGGCAACACCACAGAAATACTTTTCTTGACAAATGATGGCTGCAGAGTGTCCATCTTATGTCAGACCACGCTTCTTTAGTGTGCCATTCCCTACCTACTAAAGATGTAATGGCTGCAGAATGAAAGATGTCATCAGTCAAGAAACGTGCCACCGACTCCTGCAAACTAATAAAGAACACGTAGACTCGAGAAGTATATATCTTGCCACTGAAGGAAATGAATGGTAATGTGGTAGAATGTTTTACTGGTTTTCCTACATATGTTGCTTTCCCCTTTCGTTTCCCATACGTCAGACATCTTTTCATCTTCTCCCTCCCCAAAACCTACCCCCTCCCTCCCCTGACCTCTCCCCCTCCAACTTAGCTACCCTCCCTATTGTACCCCCCTTTATCCTAAATTGCCCCTACCTCCCCCTAACCAACCTCCCCTCCCTCCCCCTACTCTATCCCTTCCTCCCCCTAAAAGTTATAAGATAAAACAGAATCAAAGCTTTATCACGCATGCATAGCCTGTTTCCAAATAATTATGAACACACATAAACAAGCTGCATATGCAAGTAAAAGAATTCACTGTTTGAAGAAAACATCACTGGAAAATTGCTGTGTAAAATACCACTCTTGTAACGAAACAACTACACAGACAGGCGCAAAGATGATGTGAACTGCTTTTCCCCCCGGTGAGAGATGAACTAGTTAGATTTACCTCATCCTCCCCCATGACTTATTCTACCCCCACAATAGCTATCCATTTCCTGCTACCCCTCTCTCTACCCCATACCCTTGATGACCTATCACCCCCCCCCTTCCCCTCCCAACTACTTCCCTTTACCTATCCCCTCCCCCCAAATAAAACTACTCCCTTTTACCTATCCCCTCCCTCCACCCCATACCCTTGATGACCTCATCCCCCAACTACTCCCCTTTACCTATCTCCCCCCCAAAAACTACTCCCCTTTACCTATCTCCTCCCCCCCCCCCCCCACTACTTTCCTTTACTTATCTCCTCCCCCTTCCACACTACTCCCCTTTACCTACCCCCTCACTCCCCCTCCAATACTCCCCTTTACCTATCCCCTCACCCACCCTTACCTATCCCCCCTTCCCCTTTACCTATCCCCTCCCCCCACTACTCCCCTCCCTTCCCCCCACTACTCCCCTTTGCCTATCCCCTCCCCCCCCACTACTCCCCTTTACGTATTCCGTCCTTCCCTTTAAAAATATCCCTACCCACCCATCTTCTCCCTTACCTATCCCCCAGGTGCAAAAAAACCAACACAAACATGGGAAGATAGACAACACATCTCCTCCAAACTACGGAGGATTAGGAAGTTACGAATGATCCCCATAGAGATCTGAAATTCCTATCTCATAGTTCAAGTTGTTGCATGCACAGTTTTTCAACATATTATGAAACTAACAATTCCAAACTTTAAAGGTGTCTTTTCCTGTATCAGTCCAGGAATAGAAAAAAGGGTATTTTCAGTCCTTGATTTCATGTTAACCCTGTACCTGTTCTTGTTTAAACAGGAAAACAGTAGAGTCTACAATTTCATATAAAAATTACTGTTTCATTTCCAATGGGAACAAAATGTTAGGTGGACTTATATGCGATTTCCAACAATAACAAGAAAAATAACTGTTTATGATAGCATATGAAGGGGAGGTAATACTGCCATAAGCTAGAATGAAAGTTTATCAGCACATAGAATGTGTCAGAAATGCTAAATACAGTTGAACAAACACAAAATATACAGTGTGTTTGCAATTTTTTTTGTAGAAAATGCTACTCTTAATTAAGACAAAAATACTTATTTTTGGGGTTTATATCGGTTTGTTTGTTCTCTTTTTCAAGGTTTTATCCCATTTCCTTGTGTTGTTTATGAGGGTCTTCTACAACACAGTTGCCATCCTTGTTTGACCCTTATGGTTGGCTGGGGCATTTATTTTATTTGTTTGTTTATTTTATTTATTCATTCTTTCTTTTATTTATTCTTTTATATCGAGGATAATGGAATTAGCATTTATATGCTTTTTTACACCCAGTCCCCGTGTGTATGCAGTTTTGTAAATATCATTTGTTCCCACTGGCACACGATGGCCTACTCTTACGAAAAGCGGAACAGGATTTAACGTGTGCGCGATGTCCTGCATGCGTTTGCACATGGGGCCTCAGTTTATAGTCTCATCCGAAAGACTTTTGGGGGGAGTGGAGTCAGCACTGATGTTAACTCCAGAGGAAAAATCCCCTCGACCGGGAATCGAACCCCAACTAAAAGAAAGATAACAATTATGTTGATTGCAGCAAATATGACAACTCAATTTGACCCATTTCTACCTTAAGACTCCCTTTGTAAAAGCAGGTCACATAATTGCGTGGGGCTTTTTTTGTTTCTCCACTACACCTCCCAGGTTCGCCAGTGGAGAGATTTTGTGTATGTGACTATTTACCCATTGTTAAGAGGGTGGATTTATATTTGATAGTTAAAATTTATAAGGTGACAGATCAGGTCATTCTCTGTAATTGGCAGGGCTAACAACCTTATAATTTAAATAAAAGAAGAGGCTTTTGAGGGACAAAGTCGTGCCATATGACCTGTGGAAGAAAGTGAAATGGTGGATGGCTGTTTGGATTCATACAATGAATACATCTTTATTATTGAACAGGGGGGGGGGGGGGGGGGGGGGACGGGGGATCATTCCAACCTCTTTATCTCTGTCAATATGTCTATCTCTGTCAGTGTCTCTGTCTCTCCCTCCATCTCTTCCTCCATCTCTCCCTCCATCTCTCTATGTCTCTGTCTGTCTGTCTGTCTGTCTGTCTGTCTGTCTGTCTGTCTGTCTGTCTGTCTGTCTGTCTGTCTGTCTGTCTGTCTGTCTGTCTGTCTGTCTCTCTCTCTCTCTCTCTCTCTCTCTCTCTCTCTCTCTCTCTCTCTCTCTCTCTCTCTCTCTCTCTCGCTCTCTCTCTGTGTATTTGCTCATAAAATATAACGTGTCTGAATGTCGTAGCATATGACTGTGATCTGTAATAAGTTCGTCCGTGCATGGCTGTGCGTTTGCGTGCATGTGTAGAAAATGTGTGTGTGTGTGTGTGTGTGTGTGTGTGTGTGTGTGTGTGTGTGTGTGTGTGTGTGTGTGTGTGTGTGTGTGTGTGTGTGTGTGTGTGTGTGTGTGTGTGTTGTGTTGTCAATTTGAATTTGCTAAGACTATTTGTGATTTGGTTGCATTTGTAACGTAAGAATACGTTGAATGCAATCACTTTAATTTGTTTTACAATATATAGTGCTATATGAATTCCTTAGTAGTAGTAGTAGTAGTTAGTAGTAGTTAGTAGTGTAGTAGTAGTAGTAGTAGTAGTAGTAGTAGTAGTAGTAGTAGTTAGTAGTTAGTAGTAGTAGTTAGTATCAGTATCAGTATCAGTATCATGTATCATTATATTAGTAGTAGTAGTAGTAGTAGTAGTAGTAGTAGTAGTAGTAGTAGTAGTAGTAGTAGTAGTAGTAGTAGTAGTAGTAGTAGTAGTAGTATCATTATTGTCATCATCATTATTATTATTATTATTATTGTTATTATTATTATTATTATTATTATTATTATTATTATTATTATTATTATTATTATTATTATTACTTTATTATTATTTACTTTTTAATTTTTTATTGTCATTATTATTACCATCAAACTCATTATTATTTCAAGTCGTTTATAGCCCTACTGACCACAAAATGACACATGAAGATTGTCACCTTGTCAATATTTTAGTTTCAATAATTATAACAATTTCCAGCTTTGATATAGGACCAAGCCCTCCAAATTCCTTCAAACATCCAACACTGTCAGCCTGAAAAATAATCACATCAATTCTTTCATCCCCTAAGCCAGTAAAATTAGGCCACACCAAGGATGTTCTGGATGTATTACCACCCAGACATCAAATTAATATGGCAGTAACAACTCTCTTCAAGGTGTAAGCTGTTTTTAATTGTGTTAATTTATGCTGCAGAATCAACGCTGCTCAACTGTATTTAGCGTTTTTGATTTTTTAAAAAAAATATTTATTCTTTTATATCGAGGATAATGGAATAGGCATTCGTTTGCTTTTTACATCTAGTTCTCGTGTGTATGCAGTTTTGTAAATGTCATCTGTACCCACCGGCACACGATGGCCTACTCTTACCGAAAGCGGATATAGTCTACGTGCGTGATAAATCTTTCATTCTAGCTTTTGACAGTATTCCCTCCCCTTCATAGGCATAAACAGTTATTTTCCTTTTTATTGTGTGAAATTACTCATAAGTCCACCTAACACTTTGTTTTCATTGGAAATGAAACAGCAATTTTTATTTAGAATTGTAGACTCTACTGTTTACCTGTCTGAAACAGGGACAGGTACAGGAATAACGTGAAACCAAATATTTAAAATATGTTTGTTTTTTTCTGAACTGATTTAGGAATAGACACCTTTAAAGTTTGGAATTGTTAGTTTTGATATATTGTTTTAAAATTGTGCCCGCACCAACATTAGCTGTAAGTTAGGAATTTCAGATCTCTATGGGGATCAACCCTAACTTCTCATACTCCAAACTTTGGAGATGTGTTGTCTATCTTCCCATGTTCGTGCTGTTTTTCTTGTGTGTAAAATTAAAATACTGGTTAATAGGCAAAGGAAAAGATGGGTAAGTTAAATGGTAGGAGGTTACATTATAAGGGGAGAGGTTGCCTTGAGTAACAGAAAGGGGAGGGGATAGGAATAGGGGTGGTAATGGGGGGAGGGAAGGGGGGAGGGAAGGGGGGAGGGAGGGATAGGAATGGGGGAGGGAGGGGATAGGAATGGGGGGAGGGAGGGGATAGGAATGGGGGGAGGGAGGGGGATAGGAATGGGGGGAGGGGGAGGGGATAGGAATGGGGGGAGGGGATAGGAATGGGGGGAGGGATAGGAATGGGGGGAGGGGATAGGAATGGGGGGGAGGGGATAGGAATGGGGGGAGGGGTAGGGGGGGGGGGGGGGGAGGGGGGAGGGATAGGGAGGGAGGGATAGGGATGGGGGGTATTGGGGGAGGGAGGGGAGGGGTAGGAATGGGGGTATTGGGGGAGGGAGGGGAGGGGATAGGAATGGGGGGTATCTGGGGAGGGGGATTGGAATGGGGGTTATCTGGGGGGGGGGGAGGGAGGGGGGATATCTATGAGGTGGGGTAGTAGGAGACAGGTATGGGGGAGGGAAGGGTAGCTGGGGCTGATTCGTAGGGGATGGGGTAACTGAAAAAGAACAAATAATCAAAAATCAAAGTTTGGCAAAGCTTAAAAGAATACCACGTTGCATTAAATTTTCTTTTCAGTTTCCTCTAATGGGTTTTACTCAAGAAAAAATCCATAAGTGTCTATTTATCCAATCATACCAAACATTCAGTAAAACAAAAGAATGTGTTTCTCAGATAATACCCCATTTCAAAACAAAAATAACAAACAAACAAAAAAACAAACAAATAAACAAATCATACGGGCAAGCCAATATCACAAACACACAAAAACGTAATTTCTCCGCTAAAGCAAGGCTTACCCTCTTTCTCAGTCTGTGTTCCAAAAACTCATCTAAGGCTATGACACAAAAACGAAATCCTCTCCTTCTGTGTGTTTATGAGGCCATACCCCTCTATTGCCTGGCTATCTCAACCATTGTCAGCATATTTCAGAGATAGGGGGGGGGGGGGGGGGGGATGGGGGGTATTTGCATCAGTTGTTGACCCAGTGGATTCCATTTTGGGCCCCTCTTTTGTCGAATTAGATGGGTTATCTCCAGTTGCAGGATAGAAAAGTATCTGCACAAGAAAAGAAAACAGTTTATTCCAGGAACATTCAAGCGACTTGTGTCAACTATGGAAAAAAATACAAGTATGACACGTATTTGGCTGTGAGGTTATTGGCAATATTGGATTTTTTTAAGGTTGCTTATGAGATATAGGTATTGAGTTTGGTTTTTTCTCTTATATCATTTTAAAAAAATCTTTTTTATTTGACCAGGCCGCTCTCTCTCTCTCTCTCTCTCTCTCTCTCTCTCTCTCTCTCTCTCCTCTCTCTCTCTCTCTCTCTCTCTCTCTCTCTCTCTCCTCTCTCTCCTCCTCTCTCTCTCTCTCTCTCTCTTTTTTTTTTTTTGATTGTTGGTTATTTGTGTTCTTTTATGCCCAGAGGGCTGGTTGTAAAAAAAACATGTTTGCTTATGCGATTACCCTCTTTAAATAAAATTTATTCAATTCAATTCAATTCAATTCAATTCAATTCAATTCAATTCAATTTCTCTCTCTCTCTCTCTCTCTCTCTCTCTCTCACTCTCTCTCTCTCTCTCTCTCTCTCTCTCTCTTCTCTCTCTCTCCCCTCTCTCTCTCTCTTCTCTTTTCTCTCTCTCTCTGTCTGTCTGTCTGTCTGTCTGTCTGTCTCTCCCTGTCTCTCTATGTCTCTATGTCTCTCTGTCTCTCTGTCTCCCTGTGTCTGTCTGTCTGTCTGTCTGTCTGTCTGTCTCTCTCTGTGTCTCTCTGTCTCTCTGTCTCTCTGTCTCTGTCTCTGTCTCTGTCTCTCTCTCTCTCTCTCTCTCTCTCTCTCTCTCTCTCTTCCTCCTCTCTCTCTCTCTGTGTACGTCTGTCCGACTTAATTGTCTATTGGTTTATCTGTCTACTGGTCTATCTATCGGTCTTATCAACGAGTTTATCTATCTATCTATCTATCTATCTATCTATCTATCTATCTATCTATCTATCTATCTATCTATCTATCTATCTAATCTATCTATCTGTCTGTCTGTCGGTCGGTCTATCTCTCTGTCTGTCTGTCTGTCTGTCTGTCTGTCTGTATGTATGTATGTATGTATGTATGTATAGTATGTATGTATGTATGTATGTATGTATGTATGTATGTATGTATGTATGTATGTATGTATGTATGTATGTATGTATGTATGTATGTATGTATGTATGTATGCCCACCTGTCAGTCGGTTTGAACGAGTTTACAGCTTCTATTTTTTTTTTAAATCCATGGTATCTTATTAGATTGGAACACAGTGAGAAAGTTCCCATCACTTCTGACTCATCAGAGATGCTTTGGCTGTGCTAGAAAGGACTCCAAACTGACTGCTATGTGGTGACATGGCCTATGGGTCAATATCTAGTTTTACTAGCTCCTGTATGAATCCATTTTCTCCTTCCCATTGATTGTTTACTTTCCTAAGACAAAGCCCATTTACTCCAGAATGGTGTCAGAAGCCATTATCTTTTTGCCAGCTTTTCTAATTGGTATTTAACTAGTAGCAAAATGTATGTTGTTCTCTGGACCTCAAACTATCGTCATCTAAAAGGAAACACCCAGACCATCACTCCTTGTCTGCTAGATTGGGAAAATGTTCAGCATCATACGGGAATTGAACCAGCAACCTATCACTGTCGAACGGGCACATGACTGCTAGACCCCCATACAGAAACTGTCTTCATTTTTCCCATTCCACTTGTACTGTTTGGTCTAGGTGCAAGTACTCTTCTAGGTATATCGTTAACAAAGAATCATGAGGTCTCTTGTGCATTATACGTTTAGCATTCGTAACAGCACCCAACCCCAAACAATCAGTTTACTTCACCAAAATATGTACATACTCATCTCACCTCAGTGAGCAAACATACCAGCAAACAAGACAAAGATGTGGGCGTGTGGCGACACTTTCTCCCTGGAGAAAATTACCTAGTCTGAATTTCACACACAGAGAGATCTACTGTCGGGAGGGAGGGAGGGAGGGAGAATAACAGATGACACAAAAAACGTTTCGTCTCTGCCAGACAATGGCTCAGTTGAGAGAAATGAAGTGGTCTCCGCAACAGTGTTTATGAGGCTGTGTCCTCTTTGTCTGCCCCCCACTGTCCTATTACTAGCGTCTTTACAAAACTGTTTGATGATCTACCGCTGGCCATCCAATTTCGTCCTTTTTATTTGTTTCTTTCTTTTTGCTTATCTCTTTGTTTATCTCTTTGTTTCTTTCTTTCTTCCTTCCTTCATTCATTCATTCCTCCATTCCTTTCTTTCTTGCTTTGCTTTCTGTTTGTCTGTCTGTCTGTCGTCTTTCTTTCTTTCTTTCTGTTGTGTCTCTAAAACTAAAGCAAAGATCTGTCTCAATTTGATTTAGTTTTTTACATATCTGTGCCTGTCTGCTGTCTGTCTCTCTGTCTGACTATTTGTCTGTCTGTTGATCTGTCGTTTGGTGTATATGTGGCAAACTGTATTAACACTGCAAGCTTCTTTTGATCTACTGTCTATACAGAGCGAAATTAGGTTTAAAAAAGTATAAAAAGCTATAGATACACAATACTGTCCCTTCATCCCTTTCCATTACAAAAATTAAAATCATTACCTCTAGATCACCAATCTATATGTCATTTTAAAGCTTAAAACTTAATGATAATATTCAGTCCCTTTCCAAAACATATAGATGAGCAACAGCAAAAGACAATAATGACCTAAAATAAATGAAAATTATAATTGCAAAAATGTAGAGCAGCCCCAAAAAGCATTTGCCTTTTCCTATGGTTACCTAGTGAGTGCCAATGGTTTTCCATAAAGCCATTGCACAGAACTAAAACCAGCTTCACAGTGGTGCTATCTTCCATTGCTTCCCTATCATCATCCTCACAACGTCTTCACAACACTGTTAGCTTTTCAGAACCATCATCCATAGTGGGCCCGTTTTTGTCAGATTTCATCAGTTTATGGCGATTATCTCCCGCCACACAAAAGACAAAAGACAGATGGCTGCATTGGAAAAGGAGATCAATAGAGAAAACAGGTTAATGTAAATATCAAGGAAGGGAGAAAAAAATAAAGGGGTTTCTGTTTGGTATAAAAAGTTTGGGTGTAATGATTCTGTGCTTGTTTGTTAAGTTTGAAAATTAGAACTGTCCCCTCTGTCTGTCGTCGTCTGCTGTCTTTTGGGTAAATTCTTGTTGTCTGTCTCTGTCTCTGTCATTGTTTTCCTGTTTCTGTTTCTCCTCCTCTCTTTTCTCTTCTCTCTTTTCCTCTCTTCTTCTCTCTCTCCTCCTCTGTTTCTCTCTCCTCTCTTCTCCCCCCTTCTCTCTCTCTTCCTCTCTCTCCCTCTCCTCTCTCTCCCTCTTTCTCTCTCTCTCTCTCTCTCTCCCCTGGCCTCCCCCCCCCCCCCCTCTCTGAACTGTCTCTGTCTCTTTTTTTTTCTTCTTTTTTTTGTCTCTGTCTCTTCCTCTGTCGTCTGTCTGTTTGTCGTCGTTGTCGTTTCTGTCCTCTCTTCTCCTCTTTTTCTCTCTCTTCTCTCTCTCTCTTTTTCCCTCTCTATCCCTTAAACCCCACTCTCTATCTATTATCTTATTTCTCTCCTGGCCTCCATCCCCCCTCCCCCCCCTCTTCTCTGTCTCTGTGTCTTTTTGTCGTCGCTGTCTGTCTTTTCTGTCTGTCTGGGGGGCTGTCTGTCTGTCTGTTGTCTGCTTTTGTCTGTCTTCTCTCTCCTCTCCTTTTCTCCCCTCCTCTTCCTCTCTTCTCTCCTCTCTCTCTCTCTCTCTCTCTTCTCCTCTCTCTCTCTTTTCTCTCTCTCTCTTCTCCTCCGCGCGCGCGGGCGCCGCGCCGTCTGTCTCAATTTCCCCATCCAGTCGCCCTTTTCTGTCTTGTCTTTCTGGTATTTCAAAAAACAAGAGATGGGGGAAGAAGACAAAAAAAAAAAAAAAAAGTAAACTACTTATTGTAAACATAATCACAAATCACATGATGCACACTTCCCCAATAAATAGAAAATTTAATCCCCCCCCCCCCCCCCCCCCTTAATAAAAAATAAAAAAAAGACAGCCAAAAAAAAAAAAAACCCAAGGAGAAATCAATACAAAAAAACTAATCTCCCTTTCCCCATTTGCGGTTTAGTGGATTTTTCCCCTAAAAAAGCCCTGCAAAAGAGAAACAACGGTGGGAGTTTTTTACAAAAAAGTGGATCGTCCTTTCCCTTCTGATACATGGAAAAAGTCTTCACAACACTGTTAATCAGAACATCACCCTTTGGGGGTCTTTTGTCAGATTTTTATTAGTTTTTTCCCTTTTTGGGCCCCGGGAAAGACAAGAGGGCCGCTAAAAAAAAGCGATACAGAAACTGGGTTTCACATTGTAAAAACGAGAATAAATGGATTTTTTTTTTGGGGAAAATTTGCATAGTTTTCAGAAAAAGAAGAAAAAAAAGGGGAAGAGCGTGTGTTGAGACGTAAAAAGGAAAGTAGTTTGGGGAAAAAATAGTTTTTAAATTTTGATGACCTTTGTTTAAAAGAGGGGGGAAGGGTGGGGCCCGGGGGAACGGATGACAAAATTTAAAAAACCCCATACCGCGGAGATGGAGTAAAAAACACATAAGGCTTTTAACCCCTTTTCTTCGATATAAAGAAATAAAATTAAAAAGGTTTAAAAAAAACACTTTCTTTCTTTTTGTTCTCTTGTTTTTTTAAAACACCAGAATGGGCCTGCAAGTTGTTTTGGGGGGGTGGGTTTGTTGCTAGCTGTACTTGATTAACATGCCCCTTTTTTTTGTACAAACTTGATACAATCATGGAACGCAGCGCAGATCCAGGCAGTATTTGAAAACATGTTTCCTACATTTTAAAAAAAAACCAAAAAAAATTTTTTTTAAAAAAGTGATGGGTTTTTTATGTCGTGAATTGCGTCCGATGCATACATCGCCTTGCTTTTTGTTTATAAATTTTCTGTAATAATCTTTTTTTCCTTTGTTTTTTTTTGTTGTTTTCTGCCTTGCCCGTTTGTTTGTCTGTTTTGCTGCTGCTGCTGCCCGCCTCCCCTCCTGCCTGCCTGCCCCCCGTTTTTCGTCTGTCTGTTTCTGCTTTTTCTGCCTCCGCCTTTGTCTGCGTTTCGCTTTGTCTCCTGTCTGCTGCCTGTTGTTTTTTAAATTTTAAATTTCTTCTTCCCCTTCTCCCCAAGTTAGGACGATTTCAAACCAATAAATTTTTGGGTTTTTTGTTGTTTTTTAATTTTTTTTCCTCAAAACTGATTTTTCAGAAAAGGAGTGGGTTTTTTTGTGGGGATAAAACCCCGAAACTTTTAACCTGAAAAAAAAGAGACATGGGGGTTGGGGGAACCGTTTTTGAAAGATGGGGGTCTTTCTCCTTAAAAAAGTTATCTGTTTGGCCTTTTTTATTTTTTTTCCTTTGTTTTTTTCCCTTTTTGTTACTTTTCTTTTTTTTTTTTCTTTTTCTTTTTTCTTTCTTTTTTTTTTTTTCCCCTTTTTTTCTTTTTATTCTTCTTTCCCCTTTTTCACATAAACCCACTCCCCTTTTTTCAAAGCCAAAAAAAACCACTTCCCTTAGGAAAAAACCAAACCCCCAAAAAGTCTCCCCCGATTTAGTCACAGAAAGACAGACAAAATAAAGTTACATCACCCCCCAAAAACGAACCCAAAAAAGCCCCTAATGTCAAGAGAACCTAAAAGATTAGCTCCCTTCTCTTATAGTACCCCCCAAAATCCTCCCAAACCTCCAAGTCAG
>JASPKP010002107.1:5000-7500 GCA_030674155.1 Stramonita haemastoma
AGCGCTCGCTTTCCCCCAGTCAAGTTAAGCAGTGTCGAGCGTGATTACCAGTTGGATGGGTAACCGTTCGCGCGCCTTGGATTCAGCACAGTCCCCCAGTTCACCCAGCTGTAACTGGGTGCCTGCCCTCTTTAGGGTCACGGAAGGTAAAAAGCGAGGGAGAGGAGATGGGCGCCGCCCTCAATATGGTGGCCCCTAGAGAAGCTGAGGTCTCTGATGACTTGCTCCTCTACGACAATGGGACACCTTTTCCTTTTACTTTTTAGTGGTGTGTGGATTGTAGTGTGGTAGGTGGAGAGGGTTTACTTTTCATATTTCATCTGACGACTCATCTTTCAAGGAGTAAAGGCTGAAAGCAAGTCATAGAAAGCGTTCCATTTTGGTTTTAATCATATTATTATGAAAATTAATTTCTACACAGATACACACACATACATCAATGCGAAGTCCTTCGGATGAGACTATAAAACTGAGGCCCCGTGTGCGAACGCACGCAGAACATCTTGCGCACACGTTAAATCCTGTTCCGCTTTTCGTAAGAGTAGGCCATTGTGTGCTGGTGGGAACAGATGACAAGATTTACAAAACTGCATACACACGGGGGCTGGATGTAAAAAAAACACCATAAGTGCTTATTCCATTGTCCTCGATATAAAAGAATAAATGAATAAAAAATAAATGAACAAATAACACACACACGCGCACACGCACGTACGCACGCACACGGACACACACATACATCACCTCCCTTTCCCTATTAGTCTAATGTCACCTAAAGTGCAAAGTCCTATAATCAAAGAACGAACACACACACATTCACACACACACACACACACACACACACACACACACACACACACACACAACACACACACACACACACACACACACACACACACACACACACACAAAAGATGCTGTCTATAGAAGCTTGTTTCAGTGCATCCTTTCTTCACTTTTACAGGAAAACACTTGGTCGGAACAGAATATTTCCACTACCATTCAGATATTCCATGTCCTTTTCAACTCCATTTTTTTGGTCTTTTTGATAGAATCTACCGGGAAATGAAAGCCTTAAATCCTCTTTGAACCGTTTTGATATTCAACTGATTATTTGAAATGGACCGCTATAATAAAAAAGGTCTCTCAAACTGTTTATAAATTCACTCTGACGTTTAATAGACTAGGGAACACTAAAGGACACTTGCGTGTTTTATGAATGAGGACAAGTTAAAATGTTATTGCAGTTTTCCACTGTGCATTTTTGATCAGAGAAACTGGTGTGTTTGTGGGTATCTTTATATCCGTGCATGCGTGTTTAACGTTAGCATACATATACATAATATATGGGCACGCGCACATTGGTGTTCATGTACATACATTTAGGAACGCTGAGACACAGATACATACACACGTGCCCAGACACACAAACACAAACACACACACACACTCGCGCGCGGACGCGTGCTCAGACACACAAACACATAAACACACGCACACATAGATACATACATACATACATACATACATACATACATACATACATACATACATACATACATACATACATACATACATACATACATACATCATCATCATCATCATCATCATCATCATCATCATCATCATCATCATCATCATCATCATAATAATAATAATAATAATAATAATAATAATAATAATAATAATAATACATGGAATTTGTATAGCGCTATATCTTGCAAAAACAAATCAAAGCGCCTGAAAAAAACAAAAAACAAAGACAAATAATCAACATAAACTGAAAGCTTAATCAACTACAGATTTAGCACCAAAAAAAAAGAAAGAAAAAAGAAAAAAAAAAACAACAATGAAAACCTCATTGCGCGAATAATAAGTGGTATGAAATTAGAACAATAAAAAAAAAGATAAAAAGTAAGAGCAACTGTATATTTTGTGCACTAAAACTTCCTGGGAGATGTGGACGGTTGCAAAACGAAATGCTGAAATCTTTGGAATTTTGCACTTGTGGTATATATCAACAACTACGTAGACAGAAAACAGACAGTATGGAGAGAGTCGTTGTTATCTTTTAATAAAAAAAAATAGTCTCTCGTACTCATCAAGCAAACCTGCTTGTCAGCACTGTAATCACATCTGTTGGGATGAAGATTTTTCATGCGCTCTGTAAACCATTCTTTCTGTCGAGAAAGTTATGGCTGACTCTGGCAACGCCCCCCCCCCAAAAAAAAAAAAAAAAAAAAACCCACCCAAACAAACAAAAAAAAGCCCAACCTAATTAACAAAACCCCCTAACCAACCAACCAAAACAAACATACATACATACAGACAGACAGACAGACAGACAGACAGACAGACAGACAGACAGATGCACATACAGACACGCACGCACACACACACACACACACAAACACACACACATGCGCGAACACACACATACTTTATATCAGAAGACATATAGAGATCCTTTATTTCAGAAGAGATATAGGGAGATTATCAA
>JASPKP010002107.1:15000-17500 GCA_030674155.1 Stramonita haemastoma
CCTGTTTCAGGCATACACAGACACGCATGCAAACACACACAGCACGCGCACACACACACACACTCTCACCTCTCTCTCTCTCTCTGTCTGTTTCTCTGTCTCTCTCTGTCTCTCTCTGTCTCTGTTTCTCTGTCTCTCTGTCTCTCACTCTCTCTCTCTCCCCTTCTCTCTCTCTGATGCAAACATCACCATAGTCAAGCTAGCTTTTCTTCCCTTGATTTATGCCACGTACAATCAGCATCACAAAAACCAAGGAATTCCAAAAACCTGGGGCAGAAAATGCAAATCAATCCCCCCCTCTCTATCTCTTCCTTCCTCCCTCCCTCCTTCCCTCCCATTCACAGCAGAAGATGGTTTCAACGAGATTCTTATGTCAGAAGTCAGTTGGGTATATGACATTCTCTGCTGAATTTTACGCATTATAACCACACATGCATAGCCAAGTCAGGCCTCTCCACTACTATCCCAGACGCGTCAGAGTGAATTCCACTATTATTACGCGTTGATAGTTCTGTATCTGTCTCCTTATGTAATACGATTCGAGAATCGCTGCATGAATTCGGAATCTATCATTGCCCATTGACAGTTCTGAATCTGTAACACCATTCCAGAATTGCTCCATGAATATGGAATGTAGCATTGCCTGTTAACAGTTCTGTAGCTGTAATACGATTCTAGATTTGCTACATGAATTTGGAGTCTATCATTGCCCGTTGACAGTTCTGTCTAGATGGGCATCCGTCAGTCTCGGAGGACTATGGAGTTGCGCTCGCGGCTCTAGACCCCCCCCCCCTCTCCTCTTCAGGTCGCTGGAATGGTCCATTCTAAAGGCAATCGCTGATAGGAATTGTTCCAGTGCCGTGCAAGAGCCGCAAGAACGTTGCCATAATTATAGCTCCGAACCACCCTGGGGACTCCAACTCCTCGATTTTTCCACAGGGATAGGTGTCTAAACACGACACCTGTGTGCATGCTGGTTTTGTTGTTGTTAAATTTTGTTGTCATCCGTTCCTACCGGCATACAATGGCCTGCTGTTCCTAAAGGTGGAACAGGTTTTTAACGTGTGCGCAAGATGCTCTGCATACACTCGCACACGGAGCCTCGGTTTTTATAATCTCATCTGAAATACAGTTCTGAATCTGTAATACAGTTCCAGAATTGCTGCATGACTTTGAAGTTGAATGTCTGATAGGAGCATGGCCACAGCCTTTGAATTTTTTTGGGTATAAATTTCAGCAGTCAGCACAACAAGTGGAGTTCTCACAGCGTCGTCACTCCAGTTCCCAGACGCGTCTTTCAGAACTGTCCAGTTCATTAAGCCATCTCTCTCTCCCTTGGGGACACCAGGCCTCTGTCAGTACTACTAGCCATTCCCACCTTCTGGAAATTCCGTGCTAGGAATTCCCTTTTTCTATCCTTGTCTTAGGTTCTGCCTTGCTCCTTTTTCTTCTGTCACCTCATTCTTGTCTATGTTTTGCCTTCTTGATCTATTATTCTCTTGCCTTTATCCAGAAATTCGCAATATAAAACAATTCCCAAAGGTAAGAAACCTTCCCTCCCCGTTTACCATGTGGCGTGCAGGCCCACCATGTACCAGTGTGTGAGTATCCCCTGGTGCCCACGAACCAAAGCCCAGGTATGGGTCAAACACCAAGAGGAGACCCTAATGGCAGAGCAGGCAGAAGAGGAGAACCTGTCTTCCAACGGCTGTGAAGGCAGAGGAGGATAATAATAATAATAATACATGGAATTTGTATAGCGCTATCTCTTGTAAAGACAAATCAAAGCGCTTGCATTTGACCTACAGAGCCACAGATCATGCTGCCACCAGGCGCAAAGATCAACGACGAACAACGATGATCAACTGTTGTTGTCTTGTTGCTGCTGTACACTTTAGAGCGCAAAGCCTGGGCAAGTATGTATGGAGGGCAAGCTGTTACCCATGCAGCAGACCCCCCTTCTCCACGGCACTGGAATGATCCATTGGAAGGGCATTGACCGATACGAATGGTTCCAGTACCGTTGCCATATACCTACAGCCCCGAGCCGCTCTGGGATGGCCTCGAGGGTGGACTGGATTCTGCAGCACAGTGAAAGCAACCAGTCTGGGAGAACGATCACACTAGTGTACAAACACACCGAAGTTGGATGCTGTGGGCAGGTGCATAACGGCAGCGCAACGCATTTTCCTCATATGACAGACAATAATGAGATGCTGTCTGAGTGTTTAACGAAAAAGAAGAAGAATGCTATAAAGAAGAATGCGAAGAATGCTTAGAAGAATGCGAAAAATGCGAAGAAGAATGTGAAGAATGCAAAGAAGAATGCGAAGAAGAAGAAGAATGTGAAGAAGAAGAATTCAAAGAAGAAGAATTCGAAGAATGCAAAGAATGGGAAGGGAAATAATAAGAAGAAAAAAAAGTAGTAGAAGTATTGTGATAAGGTCGGCTTGGGAAGTCTTTGCAAAACACCGAGGAAGTCCACACAATACTATTTAGG
>JASPKP010002107.1:22500-24619 GCA_030674155.1 Stramonita haemastoma
TTCTTTCTTTCTTTCTTTCTCTGTCTCTCTCTCAGTCTCTCTCTCTCACTCTCTTTGTCTGTCTCTGTCTGTCTGTCTGTCTATCTGTCTGTGTCTGTCTGTCTGTTTCTCTCTCTCTCTGCCTCTCTCTCTCTGTCTCTCTCTCTCACTCTGTCTGTCTGTCTGTCTGTCTGTCTGTCTGTCTCACTCCCTCTCTCTCTCTCTCTCTCTCTCTCTCTCTCTCTCTCTCTCTCTCTCTCTCTCTCTCTCTCTCTCTCTCTCTTTCTCCATCGCGTGTTAAATGACCCGTACCTACTAAGCAAGAGTGGTATCTGTTCTCTCTCTCCCCCCCCCCCTTCCTTTTTTTTTTGATGTCTTCTTTCATCTGTGTCTTTGATATCCTAGAACCGCCTTTCATCTCTCTCTCTCGCCCCCCATAAAAAAGACAGACAGACAGATCCGTTGAATGATGCCTCTCTCTGTCATCATGTTTCTCAATAATTGCAGTTCTTGTGATAATGTCGCACGGGTGTCATGTCACCCCGTCATTAAAACTGAATAGGATGAGAAAGAAAAAAAAACCATGAAGAAAACATGGACAAATAAAGTACAATGAAAGAAAACAAAAATAAAATGGTGGTGGGTACATGTTTAAAGAAAAAACAAACACACAAACATGAAACAGAAAGTTTTTTTGTGATCTCAGTTTGTAATTTATATTCCCTGCAGTTTAAAATGTTGAGTTATATTTGAACCCCTAGTGATTTGTTTCCTTCCTCAGGAAGAATTCCGAAGTTCGTTCAACCTATGGTGAAATTTTGCGTAGCCTATAATATGACCAGTTTTTTTCCCCCTACCGTTAAGGTAGCTGCATACCGACCTTGGAGTTATGTGCTGGGTATATTCTTGTTTCCATAACCCACCAAAAACGTTGACATATGAATATCGGGATCTTTAACGTGCATATTTGATATTCTACATGTGTAAACATACACGGAGAGAATTAAGGCACTGGCAGGTCTGCACATGAAGTTGACCTGGAAGATCGTAAAAAAGAAAAAAAAAATCCTCACCTTTAAACTCACCAGACATCGCTGGGATTCGAAGCCACAACTTTATGGACATAGTTATGGGATTGCAGTCAAACGGTTTTTAACCACCCAGTTATGGCACTCGTGATTATAACAGCAGGTTGATATTTCGTTTCCACTCTAACCCAAACGAAAGGTTGAACTTGGTGCTGTCTGCTTTCAACTCTCAACAGTCATCTGTGTAATATTCTCTTTGATTAATTCTCCCAGGACTCAATATTTTTTGAGAGCTGATGTTCCACATCTAGATCAATAGATGTGGAGATTTGCTGCTGTTAAAAAAAGAAGAAAAAAAACATTGACAGAACATGCACGTCCTGTGCTTTGTTTTCATGGATTCCTCTTCGTCGAATGCTTATACAGCAACTATTGTTATCTGTCATATGCGAAAAAATGCGTTTCGTTGCCGTTAAGCGCCTGACAGGACAGGTCAGGCAGGCCGAGCGCATCCGACTTCGGCGTAGAGAGAGAGAGAGAGAGAGAGAGAGAGAGAGAGAGAGAGAGAGAGAAGAGAGAGAGAGAGAGAGAGAGAGGAGAGAGAGAGAGAGAGAGAGAGAGAGAGGAGAGAGAGAGAGAGAGAGAGAGAGACAAGAGAGAGAGAGAGAGACAGAGAGAGAGAGAGACGAGAGACAGAGGGCAGAGACAGAGAGACAGAGAGAGACAGAGAGAGACAGAGAGAGACAGAGAGAGACAGAGAGAGAGAGAGAGAGACAGAGAGAGACAGAGAGAGAGAGAGAGAGACAGAGAGAGACAGAGAGAGAGAGAGACAGAGAGAGCAGAGAGAGAGAGAGAGAGAGAGAGAGAGAGAGAGAGAGAGAGAGAGAGAAGAGAGAGAGGAGAGAGAGAGAGAGAGAGAGAGAGAGAGAGAGAGAGAGAGATTCTTTTTTTGTATTGAGGATAATGGAATAAGCAATCATATGCTTTTTTTACATCCAGTCCCCATGAGTATGCAGTTTTGTAAATGTCATCTGTTCCCACCGGCACACGATGGCCTACTCTTACGAAAAGCGGAACAGAATTTAATGTGTGAGCAAGATTTTAGGGTTAGG
>JASPKP010002108.1:0-24619 GCA_030674155.1 Stramonita haemastoma
GAGAGAGAGAGAGAGAGATAGAGAGAAGAGAGAGAGACAGAGACAGAGAGAGAGAGAGAGAGACAGAGAAGAGAGAGAGATTTTCAGGTCTAGCTGTAGGCATAATGTTTTTTTTGTCAACAGTAAAGGAAGCCTAAGAACGCGGCAGTTGTACTGAAATAACAACCAATCAGAAAGACCCTACTAACACACAACTGCTGTCTCATATAAAAACTCTTTCGTGTTTCTACTCTGAGCATATAAACCTATCTAAAAGCGCGCGAATTCGACCCCCCCCCCCCCCCTTTCTTTTTTTTCCTCTCCATGTCGTGTTTCCACTCCAGGGTAGCTTGCTACCATCAACAGCAGCAGCAGGATAGGTCTCCACTTCCATCCTCCACCCTAACAGACACCTGCACCCAGGGGCGCCTAGAAATTTAACAGTTTGTGACACACCTGTAGTGAAGGTAAGATGTTGCTGCTTGTGTATTTATTTGAATCTAAACATTCTTGCAGTTCATCAGACAGTAGTTTTTTATGTATGTATGTTTGGTTGTTGTTTTTTTTAACTGTCCAGCGTTGTTTTTCAAAACACACCGCACAGCACACTTGCATGTAGGGAGACATTCCTGCAAACACACACAACTCATTCATTCATGCAAACATATATATGCATACGAACATTTATTCGCCAGACGACATGCATGCACAGAATGGCAGACACAAACTGCTACAAACTTACTACCCATTTTATCAGACTCCCCCTTTCTGTTGAACCAAGGCAAAAGCAGTGTTGAGGTAGAAAGAAATTTCCAGAAAGTGTGATGCTATCTATATTGATAACCCCCCCCCCCTTTATGCCCACTGGGAGATCTGTCCATCTGATATGCCAGATTGTAAAGAGACTTTAGCAGACACTTAAGGAAACTGCGCCAACTTCTCTTTCACAGAATGGGGTCACATTCCCAACTCAGTCCTAAATTCAGCCACCAATCACAGCAAGGCAGCACCTTGTTTGAAAATAAGCGTGGGCCCCCCCCCCCCCCCCCCCCCCCCCCCCCGAATTTGAATTTCAAAACAAACCCGTGCTGCTTTATCTGCCACGCTGATGGATCTAAAAGGAGGTCGCCCACGCTGGGTCTCGTGTGCACGCACGCAGCGCATGCATGCACACGCACCTACACACACACACTACATTGGATTAATACAATCTCTAAGTGTAGGACAAACATGCTCCCTGTATAAGAAAGAACTAAACTTCCTTAGGTAAAATAAGATACTGAATCAGAGATACACTTCAGAAACTATCTTAACCCATAGTACAAATGAACAATTTAGGATAGAAAGGTACGAATCTAATTCTCTTAAAGGCAGATCAAAGCCTAGTTATTGCACAGCCCTAGATAATCAAATGTTTAAACAAAATAACAACATAGACACAATCACTAATAATTATTTCAAGACCGAGAAACAAACTGTACAAATCAAGCTTCTTGTATTCAGGATAGGCTCCCAAAACTTTGAAACTTAACAAAAACAAAGATCAGTTTCAAACGCATCTAAAAGTATAATTATTTCATAAATTATTAAGTATTTTTTAATGCGTGTGCATGTCTTTTTCCTTTTTGCCTTCTTTGCTTGTTTTTCCCCCTCACACACACACACACACACACACACCACCCACCACACACACACACACACGCTGCGCGCGCCACACGCACACGACGCACGCACAACACACACACACCACACACACTACACACACACACCACACACACACACACATGGAATGTATTATTTTTCATATCAATGTTTTGGCTTATAGATTTGTAATGCGTTATGTATTATGGTCCTGAATATTTGCTATTCTCTCATCTTCATTAGTATATATAATATCTTTTAATGCATTGAGTTTGATTTAAAACTGGTTTGTATTTATAACCTTAAATGTTGTTTCGCTCCTATTTGATATTTCTTTTATATAATCTTGCTCTTTTTGTTTATTGTTTGCTTTTCGGGGTTTTCTTTTCCTTGTCAGGTTTGGCCACATTGTGAGCATTTAGGTTTCATTGATGATAATTATTATTTACAAAGTGTGAGTGTTTTGAAATATTTTGTTGACTGGTTTGTTTTGATGATACTGCAATTTGAAGATGCTCTCTCTGTCTCTGTTCTGTCTGTTGTCTGTCTGTCTGTCTGTCTGTCTGTCTGTCTGTCTGTCTGTCTGTCTGTCTGTCTGTCTTCTTCTTCTCTCTCTCTCTCTCTCTCTCTCTCTCTCTCTCTCTCTCTCTCTCTCTCTTCTTCTCTCTCTCTCTCTCTCTCTCTCTCTCTAAGGGGACGGATAGCTTAGTGGTCAGAACATTGCGCTCGCAATTTGACGACCAGGTTCGAGTCCGGTCGAGGAGATTTTTCTCCTGGAGTTAAAATCAGTGCTGACTCCACTCTCCCAAAAGTCCTTCGGATGAGACTTTAAACCGAGGCCCGTGTGCGAACGAACATCTTGCGCACACGTTAAATCCTGTTCCGCTTTTCGTAAGAGTAGGCCATCTGTGCCGGTGGGAACAATGACATTTACAAAACTGCATACACACGGGGACTGGATGCAAAAAAGCACAAGAGTGCTTATTCCATTATCCTCGATATAAAAGAATAATCAATCAATCAATCTCAATCAATCAATCTCCTCTTCTCTCTCTCTCTCTCTCTCTCTCTCTCTCTCTCTCTCTCTCTCTCTCTCTCTCTCTCTCTCTCTCTCTCTCTCTCTCTCTCTCAGCCTTCTTACAGCAGCAGCAGCAGCAACATGTGCTGTAGGCTGGCGTCTTGACTGTGCCTTCACGGTGTAGTATAGTGTGGTGTGGTTGGTGTGTGTTGGTGTGTGTGTGTGGTTGTGTGTGTGTGTGGTGTGTTAGTGTGTGTATGGTGAGGTGTGGTGTATTTGTGTGTGTGTGTTGTGTGTGTGTGGTGTGGTGTATGTGTGTGTGTGTGTGTGTGTGTGTGTGTGTGTGTGTGGTGTGTGTGTGTGTGTGTGTTAGTCTGTGTCTGTGACAGTTAAAGAACTCTGAACTCTGAGCAATTTTATTGTAGAAGGCCACCGGACACAGTACAATTTCACACACGCAACCCCCCCCCCCCCATCCCCACCCCCATTAACCTCGTTCTCATTCCTTTCCAAGAATGCACCTGAAAACACTTCAAGCTCACGGGTTATATCATTCACTCATGGTATTAGCACACATCTGCTTGGAATGTTTGGAACATTTTAGACATGATATAAATTTGATGCAAAAAAAAAAAGAATGAATAAATAAAATTGATGAGAGAATTGATAACTAGGGTATAATTTGTACACAGACTAGCATTATGCACTGAAACAACTGGAGTAGTACGTTAATTATTTTGATATAGCCATCATTATAAAGCAGAACGCCTTTTGTTGGAATGATATATGAATCGTCCTAAATCCTAAGGTTTTTGTCATCTTGCATCATAAGTTTCAATGTTATTTCTGAAGGGTATTGCCTATAACGAGATAGGATGTATTCTTGTCGCAAATGACAGAGAGAGAAGAGAGAGAGATGGGGTGGCGCGCCGCGCGCCGTGTGTGTGTGTGTGTGTGTGTGTGTGTGTGTGTGTGTGTGTGTGTGTGTGTGTGTGTGTGTGTAGTGCAGGTGGATGGGTCTGAGTGAGTGAGAGGCTGGGGAGGTCCCTAGGCCTGCGGATTATATCATGATACAATAATATATGATACACCACAGCAGAGTTTAGGGTCTCCGCCACATACAAACACAAAAAATCCCGCACGCAAACACGAGAACGTGCACGTATACGCGCAGGCATACACCCCCAAGAAACAGAGCTCACGGCACCAAGAGAGTGCTGTGCTGTATGCATACACACTTTACTAGCATCTTTGATATGTGTGGCGCCGGACATGTGGCGACACCACAGCCCAAAGACAGTAGCGGGGTTTGAATATAGCAAGTTTGTCTGAACGTATGCTGGTACAGTGTACGCAATAAAACGTAGCAGTACACATGATAATAATAATCATAATATACAGTAATATCATGCACCAGAGCAAAGTGCAGGGCTGCCCCCACATGCACACACTCAAGAAAACACACACACAAACACGAGTGTGTGCACGCAAGCACGCGCAAACACACACCCCTCCCCAAGAATATGGCACGTTTTTTTCCCCAAAAGATGTGACAAAGGGCTGGTTTGAGTCCCGTCCTACCCCGACTTTTGCACAGTAACAGAGCCCACGGCACCAAGAGAGTGGTGTGCTGTATGCATACACACTTTACTAGTCTCCTTGATATGCATGGGGCAGGACTTGTGGCGACACCACAGTCCCGAAGACGGCAGCCTGGCTTGAATATGACAAGTTTGTGGGAACGAAAGCTGGTACAGTGTACGCAATAAATCGTAGCAGTAATATAATAATAATAATAAAAAACAATATAACAATCAACAAAACAACAAGTATTATCATGCACCACAGCTTTCGTTCCGACAAAACTTGCTATATTCAAGCCAGGATGCTCTTTTTGAGGCTGTAGTGTCGCCACAATACATTGCCACTAATATCAAAGATGCTAGTAAAGTGTGTATGCATAGAGTAGCGCTCTGTCAAGTGCCGTGGGCTCTGTTGTGTGCACAAGTCGGAGTAGTACGGGATTCAGCTGGCATTATACATTACATCTTGTGATATGGACTTTATTCTCGGGGGATGTATGTGAGCAAGTATGCGTGCGCGCTCGTGTTTGGTTTGTTGTGGGTGGTTGGTGGTGTGTGTTTGTGTGTGTGTGTGTGTGTGTGTGTGCGCGCGCGCGCGTGCGTGTGGCCCGGACTGTGCTGTGGTGCATCATATTGTTTTTTGTCATTAATGTTATTTGTAATACTGTGGATTGTTGTGTACTCCTTGCCAGCTCTCGTTCCGACACGACTGTCTATACTCAAGCCAAGTTGTCCTCTTCGGGGCTGTGGTGTCGCCACAAGAACAGCGCCACCGGTGTGAAAGAGGCTAGTAATTTGTGTATGCATACAGTAGAGCCCGCTGATGGTACTGTGGCCTTCGTTACTACACAGAAGTCCATGTTGGACGGGGGATCTAACCGACACTTTGTTACATCTCGATATGTACCTTATTCTTGGAGGTGTATATGCGCTGCGCGTAAGCGTTGTGCGCGCTTGTGATTCTGTGCGCGTTTTTTTTTTTTGTAGTGTGTGTGTGGTGATAACCCTGCACTGTGCTGTGGGGCATCATAGTGTATATTATCATTAATACTATGTGTAATATTATGTATTGTGGCGTACACTGTACCGCGTCTCATTCCGAAAAGACTGGCTATATTCAAGCCTCGCAGTCCTTTTCGGAGCTGGGGTGGCGCCACAAGAACAGCGCCACCCATATCAAAGATGCTATTATAGTGTGTCTGCGTACAGTAGAGCACTCTGATTGTGCTATGGGCTCTGTTACTGCGCAAAAGTAGGACGAGACTCAAACGGAGGCTTTGTCATATCTTCTCGATATGCGTCTCATTCTTGGGTGTGTATGTGTGCGCACGCTCGTTTTTGTGTGTGCATGTTTTTGTGTGTGATGACGACCCTGCACTGTCCTGTGAGGCATCATATTGTATAATATCATTTATATTATGTGAAATACTTTGTTTTGTTGCATACCCTGTACAAGCTTTCGTTCCGACAAGACTTGCTATATTCAAGCCAAACTTTCCTTTTCTTGGCTTTGGTGTCGCCACAGGAACAGCGCCACCAGTATCAAAAATGCTAGTAAAGTGTGTAAGCATACAGTAGAACACTCTCATAGTGCCGTGGCTCTGTTTCTTCGCAAAAGTAGGGCGGGATTCAAACCGGCACCTTGTTAAATCTTCCTGATATGTGCCTTTTTCTTGGAAGTGCGTATGTGCGTGCATATGCGTCCGCGCGCTTGCGTTTGTGAGTGCATTTTTCTTGGGTGTGTGTTATGCGCGCACACGCTCGTGTTTGTGTGTGTGTTTTTTTGTGTGTGTTAGCGTGTGGTCGTCTTTCTGATAAACGTAATATTTTCCCTAAAGTTCTGTTGAGACTGTACTAAACCGATGTCCTGTGTACGCACGAAGGCAAAACATCTTCCGCACACGTTAAAACCTGTTCCGCCTTTCGGAAGTGTAGGCCATTGTGTGCCAGTAAGAAAATATGACAAACTTTACAAAACTGTATGCATAGGGATACTGGATGTAATAAAAAAAATCCACACATGATTGCTTATTCCATTATCCTCGAAATAAAGATATTTATACAAAAAAACTAAACCAAAATATCACTCACTATGATTACCTTACCACTAACAAGCTGATTAATTAAATGACATCCTGCCAAGACTGACTCACTAATAAATAGCTAACGAGGTAACTAGCTGACTGACTGACTAACAAACAAACATACCAACAAACGAACTGACTAGCTTAGACAATTCATCAAACCCATCCCACATCAGCCTTGGTAAAGAAGTTCAGACAAACGAACGGACAAACAAACCAGCAAACGAATGGAGGCCAGTTTGACAAACACACAGACTAAATGGTGCAAAAACCGATTTCTCAAAACAAAAAAGTTGCTACAGAAAGCTAACATTAACAGAAAAATATCTGAATATTTTCCCCCGAAATTATCAGAGTTGTTAAGCTTGAAATGTACAAAGAATATAACCGTGGGATTTTCACACAAATACACACGCACGCACGCACACACGTGCGCGCGCACGCAATAACGTACACAACAACACACCAGTACACACACACACGTACACACACACACTACACACACACACACACACACCACACACACACACACACACACACACACACACACACACACAGGGGGACGGGATAGCCTAGTGGTCAGAACATTGCGCTCGTAATTTGACGACTCGGGTTGGATTCCCGTTCGAGGAGATTTTTCTCCTGGAGTTAACATCACTGCCGACTCCACTCTCCCCAAAAGTCCTTCGATGAGACAATAAACCGAGGCTGTGTGTGCGAATACACACTCAACATCTTGCGCACACGTTAAAACCTGTTCCACTTTTTGTAAGAGTGGGCCATTGCGTGCCAGTGGAAACGGATGACAAAATTTACAAAACTGCATACACACGGGGACTGGTTGTAAAAAAAGCACATGAATGCTTATTCCATTATCCTCGAAATAAATAGATAGATAGATAGATAGATAATAAAAACACACACGCGCGCATTCAAACTGTATAGATCAGAAAAAAGCGGTCACAAAAAACATACTTTACTTCAAATGCAGTGTTTTTGTATACTCAACTGCACTTTCTCATTAAAATGACAACAAAAACATCATTACGCACATACCTTAATAGTCTGGCTAACCAACATGCAAGACAGAGCAAAGGTTTATCACACACCACCACCACCACCACACACGCACGCACGGGCGCACTTTGACGACCCGGGTTCGACCTCCCGTTCGAGGGGATTTTTCCCCTAGAGTTAACATCTGTGCTGATTCCACTCTCCCAAAAGTCTTTCGGATGAGACTGTAAACCGAGGCCCCGTGTGCGAACGCACGCAGAACATCTTGCGCATAAGTTAAATCATATTCGCTTTTCGTAAGAGTAGGCCATTGCGTACTGGTGGGAACAGATGACAAGATTTACAAAACTGTATACACACGGGGACTGGATGAAAAAAAGCACACGAGTGCTTATTCCATTATCTATATAAAAGAATAATAAATAATATAAAAACACACACACAAATATGTTATTATTTTTTTTCTTTTATAAAGGCCTCAGTTGCATGCAGATCGTGGAGCACCATCTTTTTGTTTTTGTTTTATTTCTTTTTTCGCTCTTTTCGTGCGGGTGCTCTACACGTCTTTCTTCATTGGCCGAACAAAAAAAATTAATTTCAATCATAAACATTATACAGACTACAATTCACACGTTAAAATATCTATATGAACAAAATAATAAGATGTCACCAAAAGTAAGAAACAAGCAATAATAAAAGAAAACTATTCGCCAGTCTAAAAGAAAATAAAATATAATGGCTTGTATTTGTGGAGGCTACCTACTTTTTTTCAAGTCTAAACACCATTGAAAAACCATTATTCCAAGCTATAAAAGGTATATCAATTATAAAAATCAACTATCAATTCACATGTGCGTTGACTCATATGTACGCACATCAGAGCACCTAAAATGTACAATACAAAAGCAGGGCGGATTTCTTACATTGACTGTCCAGAAATATATAAAAAATTCCGTCTAATATCAAAAGGCATCTCAATCCTATACAACGATACTGATTTAAAACCAAAGACGTGTACACTTTCAAGGAAAACATTGAGGGGGGGGGGGGGATGGATATCTGAATATTCAAAATATATCAAAAAGTACATTAGTTTTTCTTTAAAAAAAACCCACATATATTCATTATAACAAGAGAGTAACTTGTAGACCTATCAGCATCAAAAGTCATCACTAGCATTATATAACTGTTTTGAGCAATCACCTCAATCACAATGATGGCATAGTTGATTTCTTCAGTCTAAGATTTTTTTTAATGTACACAGCACTATAAACCGATTTCTAGAATTACAATCAGAAATTCCCTCGCTAATGTCAAGGACCATCTCAGTGCCAGAAAATGGACATTCATGCGCAAACAAAACTTTTAAAAAATCATAATTTCTATACTAAGTACAGACAAGTATGTCATATTCAATACACAAACGTGACCATACACACACAACCACACCACACCACACACACACACACACACACACACACACACACACACACACACACACACACACACACTCCTTCGGATGAGACATAAACCAAAGTCTGTATGCAACGCAGCAGAACATCTTGCTCACTCGTTAAAATCTGTTTGCTTTTCGGAAGAGTAGGCCATTGTATACCGTGGGCACAGTTCTTTTTTAACTGCATACACATAAGAACTGGATGTAAAAAATGCCCGCGAGTGCTTATGTCTTTATACTCGAAATAAAGAAATAATTTTAAAAAACATGGGCTTGTTATCTTTATGCTATACCCAACCAACCAAAAGTTGTTTTTTTTTAAAAAGACCCAATAACAACAGCCCTCTTATTGAAAGGCAATACAATTATCATATAACTGCGACTAAAATTAACAAACCATATTTCCATTTCTATTGAAACTAATCATTATTCCATGATAAAATTGATCTAGATAGAGGGACATAAACGTTTCTTGTTGAAAACAAAATTGAAGGTAGCATTGGGGCCGGATTACTTCTGAACATATTTTGTAAGATAAAAAAAAATCACAAGCGAAGAAAAATCTAAACAAAAAAAGAATAAAATAAACAAATGGATAAAATTGAACAACAACAAAATTTTCAGTCAGGTCAAAATTATACTGGCCATCACAGCAATAGATAAAAATGAAGGACAAAAAAATCGTCTGGTCAAAATTACTGACCATCACAGCAATACCAAAATATTTCTCCATGGACCCCTTAATCCAGCATTTACAGAGATTAAATGAGAAATAAATTATATATATACACAATTTGGGGTGTGGGGTCTTTCTTTACTTGTTCATAGTGGTCAGGGTTGTTCAGTAGCCGCTGGCCCTCCCTGATGTAGCTGTCCACATCTTGCACAACAACAGCGCCTCCTTTGTCAGCCCTGGAGATCCGTATTTTTCTCTCCTTCACCAGATCTTTCAATTCGTGAAGGGCTCTTCTTTCTGAGGTAGAAAGGTTGTCTCTGATCTTTCTGAGGTAGAAGGTTGTCTCTGATCTTCCTGTTGGTGACAAAGTTGTTGGTAAGAGTTTGGATGGTGTTACAATACGCATCCAGAGACAAATCTCTTCCGCTTGGAGGTGAGTAGAAAGTTTTTTTGTAGAAACGAGGAGAGGGGAGAGGTTCTCCATCTTCTGAATTTAAAAACATCTCCTTTAGACGCAGTCGTCTGCAACCCTCTGCCACGTCTTCTTGTACCTGCAGCTGATCGCAAGAAAGCGGTGTGGGGCAGAACTTAGGTCCCAGAGACAGAACTTGGGCCTGGTCGTCAGACAGCGTGATTGACGATAAATTTATGACTTCTTTTTTAGTTTTCAGTTGCTTGGCTTTTCTCCCGTGGAATCGTTAGTAGAGCTGTGCGCTTTCTTTCTTTTAAATCTGCGGTTTTTCTTTTTCTTGTTTTCAGCATTGTTGTGGTTGATGTTGATACCAGCCTTATCTAGAAGTTTGCCCATGAAAGGCCTCAGTTACATGCAGATCATGGAGCACGATCTTTTAGTTATCTTTTTTTTCTTTCTTTCTTTTTCTTGTATGTGGGTGCTCTACACGTCTTTCTTCATTGGCCGAAAAAAAAAACTAAAAAAATTCAGTCTCTCTAAAATTACACATGGTCATAGCAAGACAAAAATGTTTCTTGAGCACATCAGTCAATCCAGTTTTACGACCAAAAATATAAAGCAGACATAACTATTACAAATAAACCCTAATAGTAAATAAATGGCAAATAATATATTTTGTGGGCCCAAAGCTTTTCCACTATCCATTAGACCATGAGTGGTGGTCTGGGTGCTAGTCTTTTAGATGAGATGATAAACCGAGGTCCCGTGTGTTACACATTATTTCGCGCACGCAAAAGAACCCACGGCAACAAGAGGGTTGTCCCTGACAACATTCTGTAGAAAAAAGCCACTCTGATAGGGAAACAAATACAGTTGCAGAAAAAGAAAATAATAATTTGTGGCGCTGCACTTGTGGCCACGCGCTCTCCCCTGGGAGAGCAGCTCGAATTTAACGCAGAGAAATCTGCTGTGACAAAGCGGTATAAATAAAATATAAAATATATATTAAATAATATATATATATATATATTAGGCCTCAGTTGCATGCAGATCATGGAGCACCATCTTTCTACATCTGTTTCGTGGGTGCCTCACACGTCTCTCTTCATTGGCAAAAAAAAACACTCAAAAAAAGCAAAAACAGAAAAAGGAAAAAAGTGTCCCTTTCCCTTCCTGTACCTTTCCTAGCATCCATGAACTTAGATTAGCATTTCTCATCTTACACATGTCCGGAGCACTAACTGCCCCAGTGTGGATTGCTGCCTGCGTCTATTCATGTTCAGCGGCAGTGAACAGTCGGCTGGGTTTATTGTTGCTCTAGTGTGTGCTGCTGCTGCATGCGTTTCTACACATGTAAACGTGTGATTTACATTTGTCTGGGTTTATTTTTGCTCTAGTGTATGTGTGGTAGTGTTGGGTTTTTATCCTTCAATTCTATTTTGCTCGCCTTTGCTGCACACTTTCCTAACATATCGTGTGCCTTTGTTTTGCCTGGGCCTAGTTGGGGGGTTTTCAGGGGGATAATCACACTTGTATTCATTCTACAACCTTTTGCTCTCGAAATTCATCCAGTGGGTATTGCAACAAATAAAGGCCACTATTTCCCGACATAACATCAGTTGTGACAGGACTATACCAAATTTAAAGTTTAAACAGATCATTTGGATACATTCAGGGAAAAATAGATCTCGAGAAGACCTGATACTAGGGATCGCGTATAACAAGGTTTAGGAAGGAACTATGAATCAAATGCATAAGGACAAATATTGTTTCCTTTAAATTCACAAGTTTAAAAACAGTGCCAAATCCCTCTGGAGTTTTGCAAACAATCAAAAAATTCATTTCAAAGCCATTATCCAATCAGAAAATTGAGAAACAAAGCCCTCAACGCTAGTCCAGCTGATATCATGTACCATATAAGGGTTTTATACAGCTTTATAATCATACCATCAGAATAAAACTAGAGGAAACACGTAAATCATAGCTAATGAAATCTAACAACGTTTTCTGGGCACCACAACACTTCAACAGATTGATGTAACAGAAAAAAGGAAAACTTTACCAGCGATCATTTATAGGATTGTCAACAATTTTGAAATTGAAAAAAATATCTTGATATCAATAATCATCTTAAGAGTAGCTTTAACGTTTTTTTCAACAGCTCTATAAGAAAAATATCTTGAAAGGAAAGTAATGTATAAACATTAGTCAATGGAAAATTTTGGAACATTACACAGTGACCAACGCTTCATTATAAAGGGAGGAGCTTTATTTCGCGACACCAACTCAATAGGAATGAAAGAGTTTATACTTATTTCCAACTAATTCAATATGAAGGGAAAAGCTTTATACTTTCGACACCAGCTCACTAAACAAAAAAAAACAAAAACAACAAATACCTGTAAACCTTGAAAAGAACTATTTTAATGTGAAGCAGAATCTACTCGTGGAAAATTACAAAGATAAAACAGTGCACGGACTCCATCCACTACCACAAGCGCTTTTCCCCAGTACTACAACCATCAACAGTTAGCTTAAAACTAACACCTTTCTGCATGTCTTTTCCCTTGTACAAACAGATCCACTAACACGGTTATCTCCGGAATACAGTATTTCCAGCTCGCCAGTAAGTCAAACCACTCTTTCCCTTTACTGTTGTTCTCTCATACAACTGTTGTCCCAAGCAACATTTCAAAGTGAAGGAAACTAGGTTGATAACAACTCAATATGAAGGGAGGAGTTTTCTACCTAACAACAACTATCTCAGTATGAAGGAAAGAACTTCTTTGATATCAACTAACTCATTCCAAGGACAAAAAAAACTCATTTCAAGGAACAGTTTTACTTTTTGACACCAAACAATAGTAAGAAACTCAACTTTTTACGCCTGTACCAACTAATTCAACCTGAAGAAAAAACTTAATACTTTGATAGCAGCTAGTTCAAAAGGAAATTAAGAACTCTATACTTTGAATACAGGTAACCAAGTCTGTAGAAAAGAGTTTCATACACTGACAGCATTAAACAATATAAATGGCAAAAATATTACAGTTTGACATCAACTAAGTCAATGTGAAAAAACACTCTATAATAAATAACAACTAAATCAATACGAAGAGAATAACTTTGTACTTCGATAACAGCTAACTCAATATGAAGGAAAGAACTTTACACTTTGATAACATTACATTGAATGTGAAGGGAGAAACAACTTTACATTTTGATACCAACTAATTCAATGTGAGGGAAAACACTCTATACTTCGGTAAAAACTAATTCAATACAAAGAAATTTTTTTTAGATACCAACTCACTCAGTATGACGGACAGGTGCTTTATACCTTGATACCAATTAAATTAATTTTAAAGAAAGAGCTTTACACTTTGATGCTAACTAAATCAGTGTAAAAGAAACATTGCTACAAATCAGTTTCATACGAAAAACAGAACTATATTCCTTGGTACCAACTTAATTTGAAAGAAAAAACTTAATGCTTTGATACAACTACCTCAATAAAATGGGGGAAAGCTTGATGCGTGGACACTAATTCCATATGGAAGAAAGAAAGACCTTATCACTTTGACATCAGCTCATTCACCATGAAGGAAAGAACTTTATGCTTGGATAGAACTAACTCAACATAAAGGAAAAATCTTGTTAACGCCAACGAAATCAATATGAAGGGAGCACTCTGTACTCTGATACAAAAAACAAGGAAATATGAAAAGGGGGAACTCTATACCTTTGTAGTAACTGAATATGAGAAAAAAATACAGTTTGGCAATTATCTTGATACCAAACTTAGAACTTTATTCTTTGACGCAACTAGCTCAATAGCAAGGGGGTAATTCTATTCTTTGACACCAGCTTATTTCCTAGAATGGAAGAAAAAACTTAGTGACAACTTCAAGAGGAAGGAAAGAGATCTACACTAACCAACTAAGTGACTCAATAAAAAAGATTTTAAAAAAATTATTCTTGATAAGTAGAATCTAAAGCCAAAACTGCGTGTCACATTATGGAGATAAAACAGTGGTGTTAACTCCCTACAGTAAACACTTTGTTTTTCAGTATTGCCACTATTTTCAAAGGTTAGCTGAAGACTGGCTTTTTTCTGTTGTTGGTGTTATAGTCCCAGCGGATCTGATGTATGGACTGTGGTCGCAAGTCATCCTACTTCAGAGCTGTGGGTCCTCCAAAAGTGTTACAATTCTTGAAGCATCAGTGCCATGCAAGCATAAGGATGCTATAATTATCATTACTTTATTTTTCTGCATGTCATCTCTCTTTCGCGAATCCTTCCTCTATCACAGTAATCTCCGGAATAAAATATATTCAAGTGGTCAGCACCCCCAAACCCCTCTTTCCCTGTACTGCTGTTCCCTTATACAGCTGTTTCCCCATACCGCAGAACTGAGTCAGAATTAAGGAATCCGTGTCAAAGAGTTAATTGTTAGGATCAAACTGGTGAAGTGTCAGGGTTTGCGGCATGGGGCAAGAACTAGGGTTAGAGTTGAGTGTTAACAGCTCCAGGGAACAGCACTACAGGGAAAAAGAGTATTGGAAAAAGGACTGCTCTTTCTTCAAACATCCTGCACTCGGCTTGTGCATCATTTTCTCTCTTAAGCTGATCTCCGCAAAATCAAGGTAAAATCATTTGTTTCTGCAAAATAGGCGATGCTGTACTAGTAATGACTATTGCAAAGATTTGCAACACAACGAATGTCTGAATCTGAGTGTACATTTCCGGAGTTTTCGTCACGTTTCTGTTTTGTAGAGTACTTCTGATCGGAAATTATATTAAGTAATTTTGCAATTTTGGCGCCAAAACAAAACGGCGTTGTAAACCAGTAAAAGATTTGTTGGACCAATGTTTTTTTTCAAAGCAATCAAAATAGAACAAAGTGTGTGTGTGTGTGTGTGTGTGTGTGTGTTGTGTGTGTGTGTGTGTGTGTGTGTGTGTGCGCGCTGGTGCGTGTGGTTGTGCGTGTGTGTGGTGTGGTGTGGTTGTGCGGGTGTGTGGTTGTGTGTGGCGGGGTTGGGTGTGTGTGTGTGTGGTGTTGTGTGTGTGGGGGCTGTTGTGTGTTGCTGTCTGTGTTTGGGACCTAATTTCCCCATCTCAGTATAAGAAAAATGTCCTTATAATACCACGAAGTGGAATAAGAAAATGACTTTTACTTTGAAACCGACATATTGATAAAAAAAAAAATTATAATAGTAGCAAAATATTCAAAAGAAAACTTACTACTTAGGAACTATTTCAATATGGAGGAAGATCTATAATCTTTGTCACCATTGATAAAACTAAAGAGGTAAAGAAAAGATAACTTTATACTTTGATAGCAATAACTCGATACAAAAAAATTGTTTCGAATTTTGACACGAATTAAATCACTATAAAAGAAAGAATCTTATAAACCGGTACCAACTAACTTATTGTGAACGAAAGAAACTGTATGCTTGGACACCAAATAACTCCACATCAAAACATACTTCATGAAATGGAGACTAATTATACTTTTACACAAACTGAATAGGAAAGGAAAAAATTATCTATTTTAAAAGCAACTGGCTCAATATAAAAGAAACGGCTTTGGACTTTGATACCAACTTGATACGAAGGACAGAACTTGATAATTTCAAACCACATAACTCAACATGTAGAAAAAAAGAAGTGTTCAATGAAAACAATTTGATACAAAATAAGTGTGAAGACAGATGTTTATACTTTGATCCCAACTACTCAATATAAACTAAATAACTTAGTACTTTGATGAAAAATGATTGAATGACAAGAACACCATGCATGTGTTCAGCAGCTACCTCGATATAGGGAATAGAGTTTTACACCTTGATATTACCTGACTAGATAAGGAGTAAGGAACTCTATACACCGACAGTAACTGAAAGAGTATGAAATATTTGTATACTTTGTAATAAGCTAATCTTATATGGAGGAAACAGCTTTTGCTTTCATACTAACAAACTTGATATGAGAAAATAACTTCAATACAAAGGGAAAAAAACCCAGCATACTTTGAAGAAATAGAAGTAAAAGTTGGGGTCCATCAAGGCGACACACTAAGTCCCACACTCTTTAATATCTACATTAATGATATCTTTCAACATATAGGAATGATTGATTCTCCATATATAACGAAAAATGATGTAGTCTCAGGTTTAATGTATGCAGATGATCTTATATTGTTATCAAATACAAAATCAGGTCTCCAATCAAAACTGGATAAATTACATGAGTATTGTCTAAAATGGGGACTCCAAGTAAACAAAGAAAAAACCAAAGTTATAATCTTTACAAAATCTGTACCTAAAATTCCTATTCATTTAAATGTGGACAAAACCTAATTGAAACTACAGATAGGTATAAATATCTAGGTATAGTTTTTCATCAGTCAGGAAAGTTTGATGTGGCCCAGGAACACTTAGTCAAACAAAGTAACAAAGCTATTTATTCGCTGAAAAGAGCTCTACAAGGAGGTGTACTAAAAATAAATATTGTTATGCAGTTGTTTGATGCCCTAATAATGCCTATTTTAACGTATGGAAGTGAAATATGGTTTCCTTATGGTTGTAATGTAAAAGATAACTTCAAAATAGATGATTTATTTAAAATGTGCTTAACCAGTCAGTTTCATTTTGAAAGCACCCACGCAAAATTTTGCAGACAGATATTAGGAGTTCACAAAAAACAATGGTCTTGCCAGTTTTCGGAGACTTAGGCAGATACCCATTAACGTTAAAAGTTATTAGTCATTTAATAAATTTTTGGATTCACATAATAGATTCAAAAGAAAATAGCTATTTGAAATTGTTATATAATGAAATGCACCAAAACAATGAAAAAGGTCACTGGATTTATTTTATCAAAACAATAATTCATAAGATTGGATTCAAGCATGTGTGGAATAATCATAGTACATTAAATATGAAAAGATTATGCTATGCTATAAAAACAAAACTTGAAGAATTATACAGACTGTTTTGGAATCAACAAAAAAAGTTATTTTCTAAGCTGAATTTTTACAACTCTGTTTCACATATTTACAGATTGGAGCCGTATCTTTTGATATGCAGGAATGAAAATTATAGGCGCCTATTCAGCAGATTTCGCACCAGCTCCCATGATTTAATGATAGAGCAAGGGAGATATATGAATATACCGAAAGAAGAAAGAAAATGCAAATGGTGTAACAAAATAGAAGACGAGTATCACTTACTTGATGTTTGTACATTATATGATGATTTAAGAATTTTTTTTATATCTAATGTCAATATTAAGGAAATGAATAATATGAATAACTACAAGAATCTGAGTAAGTTTTTCAACAACGAGGACTGTCTGCTAGATATGATCAAATATGTGCATGATTCTTTTTCCAGAAGAGCAAGAACATAGATACATTACATAAGAAAGAATCTACATCTTTTAAGAATGTTAAATACGTTTACGTTTGGTGTCAAATAAGTCTCGTTCTGACTTAATGGCAATAAAGTTTTCTGATTCTTCTGATTCATTCTGATTCTTTGATACTAATTAGCCGAGTATATAAATGGCCTCTTAGTCGATTACAAACTAACTCACTGTAAAGGAAAGGAGTTAATACTTATATATACAATCTACCCCAATGTGAAAGAACACTTTATACTGATGTCAACTCAGCCCATATGAAAAAAAGATCTGTATGCCTTGAGGCCATCTAACTAAAAACGAAGGAAATTTTTTCTATATTTCCATACTCCCTACTTCAATAACTATAGAGGGGAAAATGTATCGTTTTAATGAATTGTATCTTTTTTCTTTTACTCGTCCTTGCATCCTTAGGCGTTGAAGTACCTAGAACTGGAACAGTCTTGATGACAGAAGGATTCTGCACAAAAAAAACTGACATTTCAGAATTAAATGCCTGCCTGCACATACAGACAGACAGACAGACAGACACAGAGAGAGGAGAGAGAGAGAGAGAGAGAGAGAGAGAGAGAGAGAGAGAGAGAGAGAGAGAGAGAGAGAGAGAGAGAGAGAGAGAGAGAGAGAGAGAGAGAGAGAGAGAGAGAGAGTCACATTTACAGGGAAACAAATTCAGATGCAGAAAGTAAATCTTTTTTAAGTAATGGGAGGTAATGCTCTTGTGATGACTTGCTCTCCCCTTCGAGGTCAGCTTGAATTTCGCACGGAGAAATCTACCATTACTAAAACTACACTATGTGACTCGATGCGACGCAACGCGACTCGGCACGGTACAACACGGCACAGCACGGCACTCGACCCGACCCAGACCAAACGACCCGACCCTGGCACGGCACGACGCAAATCAACGCGGAAAGAGACTTGACCCGACCTGAACCGATACGACGCGACGCAACCCGGCTCGGCAGGGCACGACACAACACGACACACTACAAAGGTAAGACAGAAAAAAAACCAGACTTACTGGACTTGTGTAGCTCCATTCCTGACATACAAGATCGTTTGGGGTAGTTTTCCATGTAGTTTTCCTGGGGTAGTTTTCCATGTAGTTTTCCTTGATGTTTTCCTTGATGTTTTTCCTGGGGTAGTTTTTTTTCCAGTGGATTATTTGACCTGAAAAGAAAGAGCTGTGTGTAAGAACAATAAAAAAAAACATTTGGTTTTCATCTAACAAGATTATTGTTCTGTGGACAACTTTATTCTTTTGGCACCACTAAAATATCCATTTGTGGAGCTACCCTGCTAAAGTAAACATCTTGCCCTCGCATTACGCACCATCCCTTTGTGCTAGAATGCAGACCTGCTGCAGCCATTCAGGTCAGCAGTGTGCCCCGACCAAACCTAACCATCGTGCACCCTGCTACCTGGAAAACAGGACGGGCTCTGCCAGGTACAAATCATCCCCCGAGAGCACTGCCTGAAAAATTAACTGCAGTGCATACCCCAAAGACTCCTGGAGGAGTTCAGAGAGAAGTCACCCCCACAGAGAGAGCTGATCACAGCGGACAATGCAGAACTTAGGGATACAGGGAACTGGAGCCTGTCTCGTTGAAATGAAATAGCGCAGAAATCGGAAATTATTTTTTCCCTGGAGAGCACATCCTTGATATCATTTTAGAGCTCACTAGCCCTAAAATAAACACCAAATACTTTTCATGTTGGTGCAAACAATATTGCGCGCGTTTTGTACACGTGGAAATTTGTGGGGCCTTAAAAGACATTGACTCCTGGCTAACTATTTCATTATAGATTACTGTTTTGTCAGAAAAAAGATCACATTGTGTACTGAGAATATTATCGCTATCAGTAGCATCATAGTTATTATTATCATTACCAGTATTATTATTACTATTAGTATTATCATTAATATTATCATTCTGTGAATTATTTATGTAAGCAAAGTGCAAATGCCAATATCAAAATGTTATGATTTAAATTATGTCGAGATTGTCTACATCTCTGACATAAACTAAGCATGAGCTTTACTCTCCATAAAAGGAGAAAAAAAATTCTGAAGCCAGAGTATAGCTGCCTATAATATAGTCAGGCACTTTAAAAAAATCGGTCATATTCACAAACGTCTCACTCAGAGCATTCTTATAATCTCAATGATATTCCTAAGCATGATGTGCGAAACAGACATTATATTCTTGTGTACTTTCAGAAGGTTAAGTTATGGAATAGCCAACAACAACAGCAGATGACGCACTGGTTTTTACCTTTTTGGATGTTTCTACGTGCTCGTGCCGCGTCCTCAGGCATTGAAGTACCTAGGACGGGAACAGGCTTGATGACAGAAGGATTCTTCTTCGTCGAACGCTCAGACAGCAACTATTGTCAGTCCTGTGAGCAAAACTGCGTTGTACTCGCCGCCGTAAAGCCCCTGACAAGTCAGGCCCAGCGCTTCCGACTTCGGCGTGGCGATGACAGAATGAATCTACACAGAAAAAAGCAAGATATTTTGAACTCAAATGCCTGCACACACGCACTCACGCACGCACGCACGCGCGCACGCGTACGCACACGCACACGCACAAGAGAGAGAGAGAGGAGAGAGAGAGAGAGAGAGAGAGGAGAGAGAGAGAGAGAGAGAGAGAGAGAGAGAGAGAGAGAGACAGACAGACAGACAGACAGACAGACAGACAGACAGACAGACAGACAGACAGACAGACATTCAGACAGACATTCAGACAGACAGACAGAGAGCCACACTGTTGCCAGAACAACGAAGTGATTTCCTAGATTTGAACAAAGTTTGTCTGGGAAAAGGTAATTGGGGGAAAAGTCATTTATTTTATCAGCACCACAACACACGGTATGACAGAATTATACAAATGCAATACGATACGATACAATACAGCACAATATAAGTAAATACATTACAATACATTACGATAATATTCAACACAGAATAGGATGCAACAGAAACGTCCAACAACAACAACAGATGACATACTGGTATTACCATTTTCAATACATCCACTCGCTCGTGCCGCGTCCTCAGGCGTTGAAGTACCTAGGACGGGAGCAGTCTTGATGACAGAAGGATTCTGCACAAAAAAATTGAGACATTTCAAAACTAAATGCCTGCTCGTACACGCACGCGTGCGCGCCGTGCGCGCGCGCACACACACACATTATATATATATATATATATATATATATATATATATATATATAATATATATATATAATAGAGAGAGAAGAGAGAGAGAGAGAGAGAGAGAGAGAGAGAGAGAGAGAGAGATAGATGAGAATATGAGAGAGAGAGAGAGAGGAGAGAGAGAGAGAGAGAGAGAGAGAGAGAGAGAGAGAGAGAGTGTGTGTGTGTGTGTGTGTGATGTTTATGTATTCTTACCTTTCAGAAATGCACAATTGTTATGGATGTGTTAGCCAGTAACGGTGTCTAAGTCGTCCTCACATCAACACTGACCGTTTGTTACTCCAGGCCAACTACTACTGCTTCTGCAACTGCTACTTTTATTTCTTCTACTATGCTAAAGTAAATGAAAAGGAAGGCAAAATAATGTTTAGCAAGAGATATTATAAGATAATAAAATGATAATAAAGATAGATGATGAATAGATGAGATGATAATGAATAATAATGATAATGATGATAGATGATGATGATAATAATAAATAATAATAATATAATAATAATATATAATATATAATAATAATAAGAAGATACTGATGATAACTAGGAGAAGAAGAATCATGATAATAATAATACACCTTAATTACCGTTTCTCTATATCAACTTCTCTGCTTCATTTATGTCTTGCCTAGCTTCCTACAAAAATGTATCCTATACAATAAAGTGCAGGTGACATTTTGTTCATTTATGTGCCTACAGGTATAAATAACAAAATACTTAAGGTGACGCGTTTCTAATTGTCACAATTCAGAAATCATTGGTACCCAGCTTTAATTTTGACCGTACTTCACAAATCAGAGAGACGTTTTATTATCATTTTTTTGGAACTTAAATTCACGCTTCCTGGTGCTTTTCTTCCATTTGTGTATACGTGCATGCAAAATAACAAAAATGCACTATACATGTCTCGAATTTTTCTGCTCTCGGTAAGTTAAGGAAACACGGAAATCTAAGACTTCACAGTGGTACCACAAAAAACAAAAGCAAAAGAGAACAAAACATTTCCTGTGCACTTACCTCTGTGAGGTCTTAATACGTGTAACAGTCACGACGTCAGAGACAAGATCAGAGAACTAAGATGACCCACATGACTTTTGACATCTATGCTAAGACTTTTAAGGAATCAGGGCGAGATGGAAGAGACCCGGGAGGTCGAGCAAAGCTTGAACAAAGTCTGAGGGCTGGATGTGTCCTTTCCCCTTGAGCACTGCGTGCAAGGGTTTTGCTGGCTGTGCCAGTTTAGGACACCAAAGCCAATGTTGACGCCTAGTCTACCAATCTGTGTGATCACACAGTAAGGTTCAAAGGCTCCTGATGAAGTTCTGAAATCTGCGACATTGAGCCTTACATAAAACTCCAGGGACGAATGATTTGAACTTTGGAAATGCGAAAGACTGAGGTACATTTGTGGACAGTATGCACACACACCTTGACAGGTTGTACTCAGTACAAACATACCTGTGAAGTACGCATGGTAGCGGTTTCATGGCAGGAGGCTTTGCATTTCTTACCTTTCACATGCTGCTGCATGTCGAATATTAGATGTCCACAGAGACCCCAGTCCTTACTGCTCTCACTGCATTTGATCTCTGAATTGTTTCAGCCTAGTGGGAGCTGATCCTAGATCCCTGGGCAACAATGCTAGGCTCTGCATCGGATTTGCTCTTCAGGGGCATGTCTTTCAGGAGCATGCCCTTCAGGGGCTATTCTTTAGGAATGTGCCCTTCAGGGGCTGGTCTTTCAGGAGTGTGCCCTTCAGGGGCTGGTCTTTCAGGAGTGTGCCCTTCAGGGGCTGGTCTTTCAGGAGTGTGCCCTTCAGGGGCTGGTCTTTCAGGAGTGTGCCCTTCAGGGGCTGGTCGTTTAGGAGTGTGCCCTTCAGGGGTGGTCTCTCAGGATTTTGCCCTTCAGGGGCCTGCATTGCATTACGAGTCTGCCCTTCAGGGGCTTGTTTTGCATGGTTTTTTTTTACCCTTCAGGGCCTGTTTTGCATGCATGATTTTGCCCTTCAGGGCCTGTTTTGCATGTTTCTAGCCCTTCAGGGGCCTGTTTTGCATGCAGGATGCTGCCCTTCAGGGGCCTGTTTTGCATGTTTCTGCCCTTCAGGGGCCTGTTTTGCATGCAGGATGCTGCCCTTCAGGGGCCTGTTTTGCATGTTTCTGCCCTTCAGGGGCCTGTTTTGCATGCAGGATGCTGTCCTTTAGAGGCTGTTTTTTCCAGGGTTTGCCATTTAAGGACTTTTTCTGGGACTTTTAACTTCAGGGACTTCTACCGAGTATATTGCCCTTCAGAAGTTCGACCCTTCAGGGCTGTGTTCGAAGCATTGCTCCTTGTCTCCGGTTATTACCCGTCCTCCCTATCGGTCTTACATAAGTCAGGTTAAGTCATGTGGGTGAGGACAAGTCCACTGGGCCCTGTGCTCCAGCATCGTGCTGCTGGTGTCTTTACAGCCTGCAGTGGACAGGTCCAGGAGGAGTGGGGCAGACCTGGTGGAAAACAACACAGCAACTGGCTACTACAGATCTATAGCAAATACCCATGGCAAAACTCTGAGCGGTTGCTGAAAGTTTTGTGTTTTTTAATTATGGGTTTTCATTATTTATACTTTGTTCCATGATCCTGTCTTTTCATTATCTCTTTCGGCAGATCCTTTAGAAATAATTATGAAAAAAAGTCTTCTGGCGTGCGTGCAAGATGTCCTACCAAAAGGTCTTCTGACATGTGTTCAACATGTTCTGCACACGTTCGCACACAGAACCTGGGTTCAGAGTCTTGTCTGAAGAACTTACAGGGTATGAAGTTCGAACAATACTTTTTTGTTGCATCTTCTGTGACGTTTCAGTCCTACTGTTCCCGCCCTGCTAATTTCAATCTTTCCGCCACAGCCATGCAAAGAAATGTGTGGCATCTTCAGGGTTAAAAGTCCATAGGGAGACTATCAATGTCTGGCCACCCTGGGGCCACCAGCCAGAGGGGCAAGAAAAAAACGTCACTGTTGCTAGGAAAAGTTTGATACTAGTCTATGGCAAATTTCATGGTCAATACATAGTTGATGTTTTTGAAGTTGGTCTTACTATTAAAAAAAATCTACTTTAGGGAAATACATTACATGTATTATAGATGCCCCTCCCACAGTCGAAACCAATTTTTAGTGAAAAAATATTTTGATCTATACAGTTCCTAGTACTATGACTCTTGAAAATTGAGTTTAATTCTATTTCCAGTCTCAGCATATTTATCTGTCTGAAATTTGGGCTTCTCTCCCAGGAGGGAGAGAGTGCGTTGCCACAAAAGCAGTGCCTTTCATTAAAAAATAAAAAGGTCCTGCTTTTAAGTGTATTTGTTTCCCATTAGAGTGCCTTTTTCTACAGAATTTTGATAGAGAACATTTTCTTGGTGTCATGGTTCTTTTACTTGCTCTGAATGTGTGTTGCATGCAAGACCTTGTTCACTATTTGATCCAAAAGACGTGCACACAGATCACCACTCACAGTCTAGTGGATGGGGTAAATTTTCGGGTAAAAACGGGATCAAACGCAAGAACACTGATCCCCCCAATTACCAGTAACGACAACAATGACGTCATTGATAGACGCGAAAATATAAGATTCAAATCCTCCAGCCTTTAACACATGAATAATGACACGCAACTTTATTGTATTGAAATATCGATTATTTATTTATCTATTTATTTATTGTCCATATTTTTCTCTCAAGAAAAGGTCAAGCACAACTCATAAATGTAGAGTCAAACAATCTAAACTGCGTTGACAACAAATGTTTAATACCAGTAAGTGTGGATAGACTTTAAAATAACAACAACACGTTAAAACCCGTTCCGCCTTTGGGAAGAGTTGGCCGATCTGTGCCGGTAGGAACGGATGATATTTTTTTTAGAACCGCACGCCCATAGGTGTGTTTAGACATCATTCTTGAACTCGGAATGCGGCTACCTTAACGGTGGGTCAAAACGGTCGCTTACACAAAATCTCAACTTCAATGAACCTTAGAGCACTAGCCGCGAAGGAAAACAATAATTATAGATGTTAAAATTCACAAACATTTAGACAACAGGCAAAAACACCCATTATTCCATTTATCCTTATTGTCA
>JASPKP010002109.1:0-5000 GCA_030674155.1 Stramonita haemastoma
ATCAATAACTTTATTATATTTTAATATTTATTTTTCCGCACATAACATATTCATCAAAATTTTAAAAATTTATTTTTAAACAAAAAGGTTAGCTGGGTTTTGGGGGGTGATTGGTTGGTTTTTTTCCCGGTGATTTTGGCCCCCTTTGTGCGCTGATTCCTTTATTTCTTAATTTTTGTTCGCTGATTTGGGATCGATCAATCTTTCTACTCAAGGGCGTTTCTATCGTTATATTTGACAAGATTTTAAAAACGGGTTTTTTCCAACCCTTTTATCTAAATTTTAGTAAAGAAGCTTTTGACATGAGGGAAAGGGGGGGGGTGGGGGGGGGGGGGTGAAATTTTGGGGTTTTTTTTGGGGGTGGGTGGGTTTGGGGGGGGGGGGGTTTGGGGGGGGGGGGGGGGGGGGGGGGTGGTTAGTTGGCCAAAGCAAAAACTTTCCCCCGCTTAAAAATTTTTTTTCAAAAGGCTTTTTTTAGGGGTTGTTTGTTGTGGGGGGGGGGGGGGGGGGGGGGGGGGGGGGGGAGGGGGGGGGGGCAAGAGGTAGGGGGGGTTTTGGGTGGTTTTACACTTTCGTTCAGGCACCATGGGAGGGAAAGACGATAGACAGTCTGTCTCCATTCCCTTTTAGAGACGTGTGTTTTTTTTTGACTGCTGAGTAAAATCTTTTTCCCCAAACGGTTTGGGAGGACTATGGTTTTTTTTTTTCTACGCATTTGGGGGGAGATTTAAAAATTAAAAAATCTCTAGTTGCTTTTGTTTTCTGTTCTTTTGTCTCTGTCTCGTTCTTTTGTGGGGGGTTGGTTGGTTTTGGGGTTTTTGAGTGTTGTCTTTGTCGGTGTGTTTTTGGAAATCAAAGTTGTTTTGTGTCCTTTTTTTTTTTTTTTTTTTTTTTTTTGTTTATGGTTTTTTTTTTTTATTTCAAGGAAAAAAGGATTAAGCCCCAAATATGTTGGGGTTTTTTTCATCGGTTTTCCCGGGGGGGTTTCAGTTTTTGGGGAAATCTTTTTCATCCCTTTTTTTGCCGCACACAATGCCCCTTATCCCAAAAAAAGGGAACGGTTTTTTTTGTGGGGCGGAAAAATTTTCGTGGTGTTTTTTCGGGGAAAGGGGGCGGCTTTGGGGCCCCGCGCGCACGGGGTGTGTGTGTATGTGTGTGTGTGTGTGGTTGTGTTTTTTTGTTTGTGGTCAATTGTTTTTGGGCAAAATGTGCCCGTTTTTCTGTTTTGAGTTTGAAGTACATGTCAAATGTATTTGTTCATACAAGCATACAAAAACCCCACACACACCCCCACACACACCCACACACACTCACACCCCAAAACACACACACACACACCAAACCCCCCAACACACAACCACACCACACCCCGCACCAACCACACACACCACCCAACACACACAAAAACACACACACAACACACACACAAGCCAATGCACAAACAAAAAATTTTCACAAAAACAAAAAAACACATTGTTTTTTTTTTCCTTAATTCGGTAGATAGTTGGCTTAAAAAAAAGAAAAAACCACAAATTCTTTGGGTCATCATGTCCTCTGGAAAAAAAATTTTACTTTGTCATGCCTTTTTTCACACACACACAACACACACACAACACACAACACAAAAACACCACACCCCACACACACACACACCCCAAACCCAACACACAAAAAATTTCCCCCCCAACCATAATAAAACACCAAAACGCGGCGCGCGCGCGTTCCCCCCACAAACACACAAAAACACCCACAACCCCAAACACACACACCCACAAAAAACCAGACACAACCACAAAAACAAACACACACAAAAACACCTTCCCAACACAAAAACACACAAACCCCACACACCAAAAAAAACCCCTTTTACACACGCACACATACACAACCACCATAAAAAAAAAATAAAACCCAAAAGAAAAAAATTTAAAAAAAAAAAAAGTGAGGGAAAACCCCAAACGGAACCCCGAGAGAAGGGGGCGTTTTTAAAACGTGAAGGCCAAAAGTAAAATTAATCAGGGGGCCACTTTTGGGGGCCCCTTGGGGGTGGAGACCTTTTGGGTGCCTTGCCTCCCCCTATGAGGGGCCATTGGCGCCCAAAAGCATGAATTTTTCGCCTTCATCAAACTGGGAAATTTTTTCTTTCTGATCAGGGTTTAAAAGGGGGAACATGGGAAACGTGAGGGAAAATTTTTAAAAAATTTTAAATTTTTTTGGGTTTTTTTATCGTATTTAAAAGATTTTTGTGGGGATTTTGTGTTTTTTTATTTTTTAAAAATTTTCCCCTTTTTTTATTTATGCGTTTTTTTGCTTTTTCTAGGGTTTTTTCCCAAAATTAAACCGGTTTAGCAGCAGGCTTTGAATTTTCCTCAAGCATGGATTTTGCAGACAGAGAAAACAGAGTTATTACAGTGGGGGCGGAGGTGGCCTGGGAAGATTTCTATGCAGTGCTGAATTTTTGTGGTGGTTTTTTGTGGTTTCACATTTAGTTCGAAGTCAAACAGCACAAAATTGCTGACCTCTTGTTGTTAATGAGGAAGAGAGGTGTGCGCTCATTACCAGTGATCCATTCAGTGTTGGGACAGGCCCTTTTCCATCAAATGAGTTTTTCATTAAAGTTTTGATTTTAAAGCCTTTGGCATCAACACCCCTGAAAAAGGAGGTAGAGATGAACTAGGTTAAAACGAGGGAAAAATTGGGGAAAAGGACTACTAGTTTTTGAAAAAAGTTGGAAAATTTGGTAAAACCAAAAATAAGATCATCAACCCTTTCCCCTTGGAATCCATTGGACTTTTGTGTACGGGTTTCCCTTAAAATAACATGGTTTTAATCAAGTTTAAAATATGTAAACTTTTTTTCAAGTTGAATTTTTTACGTCGAAATCAAAGATCGTTTCTTTCTTTTGATGTATAAGTCATTTTTCCCTTTCAAAGAAGTTATAAATACAAATTTTGAGTGACAAGCAGTTTCATTTCTGAAAAAATCGGGTTGATTTTTTTCTCAACTTAGCTAACCAGCCCTTATCAGGTCGTAACGCTTTTTTAAAAGTAGTTGTAATTTTTAATTTGATGTTTAAAATATTCTTTTTTGGGAAAAAGCCAAAAATTTTGCCAAAGCAGACACTACTTTTTCTCTCTTTTTTCCCCCTAGGATTAAGCCATTTGTAAAATGGCCCCTTTTAAATTGGATATTTGCTGCTTCGACCTAAACCATTTTAAAAAATTCTAATATTCCAACAAACAGTAAACTATACAGAATTGTAGTCCAAGTCTGTTGGTACATGGATTCACACAAGCGAACCAAGCACCATGCAATGGCAATCACGTCAAGAAAAAAAAAAAACATAACACAATCACAAAAAAAAGGTAAAACAAAGAAATTTTTTCCCTGCAAAAGGATTTAAACCCCTGATTTAAAAATCAAGCAAGTGTTTGCTAGCCACTCACCTAAATGGGGTTTTTTATTTCAGTTTTTATGTTTTAAATAGCTTCTCCAAACCTGTCTTTTAAACTAAATAAACAAAAACCATCCTAATTTTCGTTTTTTTACCAAAACAAAAATTTCCTTTGCGCGTGGGCAAGAAGGGTTTTATAATTGTGTTGTATCTATTGTGCGATGATGGCCTATTTTTTAAATTTTATCAGTCCTCTGCCAATTTTGTGGTTTGGTTGGTTGGTGCCTTTTTCGCCCCTATGTTCCCCTCCCCCCCTTTCAGAAAATAGTTTTGGGGGTTCAAACGATCAGCGAGAAAAAAGGGAAAGGAGACCCCGGTGAAGAAAAAAAAAAAAAAAAAAAAAAAGGGGGGGGAGAGAGAGAGAGGGAGGGGGGAGAGAAGAGAGAGGGGGAGAGGAGAGGGAAGGGGGGGGGGGGAGGAGGGAAGAGAGAGAGAGAGGGGAGAGTTGAGGAGAGAGGAAAGGAGAGAGAGAAGAATGAATTTGAATGAATAATCTTTATTTTTCAAGGGTAACAGAGTAAGTAAGCAAATTTTTCATTTTTTTTTTTACCGAGAGAGGGAGAGGAGAAAGAGGGGGGAAGAGGAGAGAGGAAGGGGGAAAAGGGGAGAGAGGGAGGGAAGAGAGGGGAGAGGAGAGAGAGGTGGGGAGGAGAGAGAAGAGGGAGGGAGAGAGGGAGGAGGGGGGGGGTTGGTTGGGGGTTGGGGGGGGGGGAGAGGGGGGAAAAGAGAGGAGAGAGAGAGAGGGGGGGGAAAGGAGAGAGAGGAGAGAGAGAGAGAGGGAGGAGAGAGAGAGAGATGAGAGGGGGGGGGAAGGAAGGAAGGCAAGGAAAGGCAAAAGGAAAAAAAAAAAAAAAAAAAAAAAAAAATTTCCCCCGGGTTGTAACCCAGGGACATCCGTCCCCGCCCTTTCGGGATAACACAAAATAAAAAACAGCCTCAATAAAAAAAACAATTTTTTAAAGATCCAATTCAAGAGCAAACCACCCAATACAAAAACAGGTAAAAAATAAACAGAGTACAAATTTAGGAAAGTTAAAAAAAGGCATCATTAGAAACGAAAATAAAAAAGTAAGAAAAAAAAAATGAGATTTTATTTGAATAAAAAAAGCAAACAAAAAAAAAGAAACAAAAAAAACAACAACAAAAAACAAAAAAACAAAAAAAAACAACAACAACAAAACAAAAAAAAACAAAACAAAACAAAAAAAAAAAAAACAAAAAACAAAAAAAAAAAAAAGGCGCAAGATTTAGATAAAAAATGAAAATTGATGAGGTTGATGACTGAAAACATCCCACCCCCATCTTCATAAAAAAAAAGTCCCTTAAAACATAGTTTTGTAAAGGGGGGAGGAGAGAGAGAGAGGGAGGGGAGAAGAGGAGAGAGAGGAGAGAGAGAGAGAGAAAAGAGGAGAGGAGAGAGAGAAGAGAGAGAGGGAAGGGCAGACAGACAGACAGAAGACAAAAGCAGAGACAGACAGAGACGACAGACAGGACAGGACAGAGACAAAGGGCAAGGAGACACAGAGGACACGAGAGACAGAGACAC
>JASPKP010002109.1:12500-20000 GCA_030674155.1 Stramonita haemastoma
CAGAGAGACGAGATAGAGACAGCAGAAAAGAGAGACAAGAAAGACGAGAGAGAGAGAGAGAGAGAGAGAGAGAGGAGAGATGAGAGAGAGAGAGAGAGAGAGGAAGAGAGAGAGAACAATGAACAATGTTTATTCTTCAGGCCTCCAGCCCCTAGAATGGGGTCATACAAAGCATAGCAAAGCAAAGAAAAGCGAAATAAAGCAAAACGAAAATTGTTGTATAACATATGTGGCGACTGACAAGGCATGAAAACATGGGGAATGGGTTCTTCTTAATGCATTGAGCAAATGACCTCTTTTGAGTAATTATTCTCCTTGTCAGTTCCCCAAGTTCTCAATAAAATCCTGCCGTACTTTTAAAGCATTGAAAAGATATAGGCTCAAATTGTGATTGGCTGTAATAGAACCATATTTCAGTAGATTTGTATATGGTTGATCTACAGGGTCTAAATATTTATGCCTTAGATTATCATAAAGAATACAAGTCTTTATAAAGTGCTCCTCATCTTCCAGTACATTACACAAATTACACATGTGGTCCGTATTCTTCTGAAAAGTTCTTCTAAAAACTGATCCTTTAATCGGTAGCACACCAAGACGAAATTTTACTAAACAGTCCCTAAAACATTTTATATCCATGTATTCAAAATACTGTTCACATTCAAAATTACCTTTAAACAGTCTATATGTTTGATATATGTCTTTGACCATGACTGACCCATTCCACTCTTGTATATAAACATCTTTCATTCTTTGCTTAACAGTGAAATAAAAGATTGCTCACAGCCAACTCCTTGTTGGAGCCATACATGCCCAAATCCAAGGTTATAACAAAGCATTTTAAAGTAAAGTTACCCAACATGTTTTACCATATTCATCCATGTTAGCGAGCATTAAATATGCTTGCTTAGGAAGTCTATTTGTATCCATTTTTAAAAGCCCTAAACCAATAACGAATACTCCTGACTGCACTATTTATATACAATGGATAACGTCCTGTTTCTCCATAAGCAAACTTATTTGGTACCCTGAGCGGTACACTTAGAAAAACGTTTACATGCATATGAGTGTATCTTTTCAATATTACTCCGTCTGTGAAGTCCCCACATCTCAGAACCATACAACATAATTGGCAGTACCTGCGCATCAAAAATTCGGAAAAAACAATCCTTAGAAATGTCTTTTAGTTTTGATATATGTTTCACACATTGAACACATGCACGTCTCCCTTTCATTGCAAGAGCATCCACACCTCTGTTCACACTCGTTTTTGTGGTAAACACAAACCCTAAATAACTGTATTCATTCACCACTTCTAGTACACTGCAGCCAAGTTTCCATTTTTCATTCTTACCCCAAAATCCACCTTTTCGAAAAACCATAACTTTAGTCTTATCGGTGTTACCTTCAAAAAACAATTTTTTACATGCAATGTTTAAATTGTTGATTTGATTTTGCAAACCTACTGCACTACTGGACAACACAACTATGTCATCGGCAAACAAAAGGAGATATAATTCAAGTAAACCTGGCAAAAACTGAACACCATGAAGACCACTGTTGTCAACTATAGAAGCTATTTCGTTTACATACAAGGAAAACAATATCGGACTCAATATACATCCCTGTCTCAGACCTATTGGACAATCAAAAAAATCAGTAAGTCTGTCCTCTACACGGACACAAGACATGACAGATTCATACATAGCAATAACAGCATTTAAATATTTCCCCTGTATTCCATGCTGATTCATAACATCAAACAAAGGTTGTCGCTGAACAGAGTCAAAGGCTTTCCTCAGATCCACGAAGCATGCATAAAGCTTTCCTCCTTTCTTTGATAAGCATTTTTCCACAACTGCTTGGAGTGTAAAAATATGGTCAGCTGTGGAATACCCCCGTCTGAATCCAGCCTGTGACTCCGTCAGTTTGTCATACTCTTCAGTCCACAGTACCAGTCTTTTATTAAGTACTGAAGTATAACACTTGCTAACCAAGCTCAGTAATGATACACCCCTATAGTTATCTGTCAGATTGTCATCACCTTTTTTGAAAATAGGTACAATAATTGCTTTTGCCCACTGGTTTGGGTAAATACCATGGTCAAACAAAATGTTAAACCATTTGGTTAAAAACTGCACAGCAATATTGTCTGCTAACTTTAACATTTCTGCCAAGGTGTTATCCACTCCACAAGCCTTGCCCCTTTTTAAATGTCGTATGGCATCAGCAACTTCTTTCTCAGATATAGGCTGGTTAAGCTGACTGCTTAAGTCATTACCGTCTGTCTGTGTGGATCCCCTATCTGGTCTCATACCGGTGTTTATCGTGTTATCATTAAACAAACGCTGAAAATGATTAAACCACTGTTCATCTGTTATATCTTTACAAATTTTTGATTTTCGTCCACCTGAAATTTGTCTTAGTTCTTTCCAAAACTTCCTGCTATTTTTACTAAGAGAAGCCAGGTACTTAGCTTTTTCACGCTTATGACTTGTTTTCTTGCGTTTAATCAATTTTTTATACTCTGTTCGTGCTCTTACGTACACTAAACGGTCGTTATCTCCCTTGGATTGACGAAACTTTAACAGACATTGTCGTGCTTTATGTTTAGCATCTTTACATTCTGTGTCAAACCAAAGGGCGTCTTGCTGATCATTCCCAATGCAGACACGCTTTTTCATACATTCACTAGCTTGCAATAATATATCTGTGAAAGTTTCCAATGCCCCATCAATGTCACACTCCAACAACGAAAACGCATGTAAACACATATCTTGCATTTCATCAGAATGAGAAGTTGATAGAAAACTACTTTCCTTGGCATTATCCCAGATTAATTTGTTGACCCATTTCTTACTGCTTTTACTTACTATGCACATATCTTTTACACTATTACCTAACTTCAGCATGACAGGAAAATGTGGCGAGTCAATGAAAGCAACAATCTTAACAGCATGAACCAGATCAGCAACACACAGCTCTCTAGACATAATAATGTAATCAATTGAACTTCCCCCATTGGGTGAAACAAATGTCAACGACTCATCAAAACCAAACTGACACAAACCATTCAATATCACACAATCAAATATAGAACACACATTCAACAATTCTTTACCAAAAGCATTCACTTCTTTGTCATCAGATTTTCTCTCAAATAACAAGTCTGCTCCTTCACTCACCCCTCTGTGATTCCAGATTTCCTCATCCTCATCCACACTCATACAACCTGTTCGTGCATTCAAGTCACAGAGAGAGAGAGGAGAGAGAGGAGAGGAGAGAGGAGAGAGAGAGAGAGGAGAGAGAGAGAGAGAGAGAGACAGACAGACAGACAGACAGACAGAGACAGATAGACAGACAGAGAAAGAGATAGTTTGTTCTTTATTACAGACTCTAATTCTTGTTTAGTGTGTGGCCCGCAGCCTTGCTATAGCCCGAAGTGCATGCTAATAGTATTTCATTTGAAGATAATATCATTGGCTTTGATTCAAATAGCGTCATTTTAGCTTGAAATAGCACAGGCAATCAAATCATTTCTTTTACATTAAGAATACGCTAAGAACAATCTATTTATGATTCTAAACATGTTGAAAATTGAGAGCCTTAGCATAAGCCAGCAGGTAGGGGATAGGCTCACAATACAATATCCACATCTTAATTGTCGTGGAAATGCTTATATTATCTGCGTGTGAAATCAGGAAATCTATGTGTGAACGAAAACATAACATCTTGCCCACACGTTTAAAATCTACCCTGCCTTTTCGGACGAGTAGGCCATTGCGTGCCAGGGGGGAACGGATGACAACTTTTACTAAACCGCTTGCACGAAGGGACGGTGTGTGAAGGAAAAGTAGAAGAATGATTATTGCATTATCCTGTAAATAAAAGAATACATCAATATATATGGGTGAGTTCTCCCACTGGCCAATCACACATGCACACATGCGTACACTCACACACACACGCACGCTAGCACACACACACACACACAACACACACACACACACACACACACACACACACACACACACACACACACACACACACACACACACTCACACACACACGAGTGCTTATTCCATTATCCTCTATATAAAATAATAAAGTTACAAAAATAAAATAAACACACACACACGCGCACGCACACACACACACACACACACACACACACACACACACACACACACACACACACACACACACGCACACACGCACACATACGCATACATACAGAGTAATATAAAAGAAGGTGTTATGTACAAAAGAATTAAACCAAAGAGTAAAATTAAAATCTTGTCACGATTATTTCAGTAGTTTTTTTTCTTTTATGGAATATGATATTGCTAATGCAATATCTGTCATTCATAGGCGTCGAAACTGATTAAATTTTGTTTACAAGCTCATGTTAAAATAAAAGTTGTACCATTATATTGAGTGAACATCACTTTTAAAACCTAGAAATCTATAGATTACGCAGTTTGATACCCTTTTGCCATGGAAACAATCCAATATGGCCACCCGAACTAAATGTTTGAAACTTTTATAATGTGTTAACTATAAGCAAGTACAAGAAAGCCGTTTTTTTCAGATATGTTTTGCAAATTAGAGTGTTCAGATTTACGAAGGGAAACCTCCATATATGCATTTAGCAGTTTTTTACTTACTAAAAACTTGTATGATTTTGGTCACTTTTAGACCCGTTTCTAACACAGCACAACACAGCAGTGTAGTATTGTGAAACACACAGACTGCTAGTAAAATGCATCGGGTTTTCAGATGCATGCTCATTCTTATAGTCCTAGTAGCATATGCTGCAAATGTTGCTGTCTGTATGTGTGCGGTGTGTGTATGTGTGTGCGGTGTGTGTATGTGTGTATGTGTGTGCGGTGTGTGTATGTGTGTGCGGTGTGTGTATGTGTGTGCGGTGTGTGTATGTGTGTGTGTGTGTGTGTGTGTGTGTGTGTGTGTGTGTGTGTCTGTGTGTGTGTGTGTGTGTCTGTGTGTGTGTGTGTGTGTCTGTGTGTGTCTTTGTGTGTCTGTGTGTCTGTGTGTCTGTGTGTGTCTGTGTGAGTCTGCGTGTGTCCGTGTGTGCACGTGTTTCATTCGTTTTTTGTTTGCTTTCCTCCCTTCTTTCTTTCTTTTCATTGTCTATATATCCCATTCTTTCAGTGTGAGTTTATAGCATATTACATTTAGACTTGTTTGATTATGGTTTGAAAGTTGTCGGGCTTTTTTGTGGTGTGATATTAAAATCAGAATCAGGTTTTTTTCCAGAAAATATTTTTCGTGTGTTTCGTTTAGTTTTCTTTTCTTTTGTCCAGTCAGCTCTGTTCATAATTAATTTGGGTTTTTTTGTAGAAAACATAAGTAGCCCATTTTATGTAGAAAATATAAGCATCCATTCTAGTAGCCATTTCATTATTGTGAGTGCCGCAGAGTCAGTTATTGATGAGATAGCTATCGTCTTCATAGCAGTCCCAGTCTTTTTTTCCCTTTTTTGTGAGATCCGCTGGGAGCCGATGCATCCCTTACACAGGTTATACTGAGTGCATATACATCATTTACCACTACGCACTGAGAGATGGAATTGACTAATGGACCACTCTCACAATCTCTTTCTGTCTGTCTGTCTATCTGTCTATGTGTCTGTCTGTATTTCTGTCTATTCATCTGTCTGTCTGTCTGTCTGTCTGTTTGTCTGTCTGCCTGTCTGTCTCTCTCTCTCTTATATATATGTATATATATGTCTGTCTCTCTGTAATTTTTTCGTCTCTCTTTCTCTGTTTGTCTCTGTACATATGTCTGTCTGTCTCTGTCTCCCTCTGTCTCTGTCTCCCTCTGTCTCTCACTTTCTCTCGCTCCAGAAACACACACACACAAATTGCACTTTATATAATTTTTTTTCTGTGTGTGTGTGTGGGGGGGGGGGGGGGTGGGGGGGGGGGGGTGGAGGGGTGTCTGTGTCTGTGTGCCTGTAAATGTATCTGTGTGCTTAATTATGCTCTCCTAATACACGAATGCATTAGTAATACGTATTTTATTCTTGTTTATACTGATCTTTACGATATCTAGAGGAGTGGAGTAGCTTTCCCTATTCCTCCACGCTTCAGCAGCCCCTATATGTACCGCACTGAGCAGACTGTGTGAAAGAAACCCCGTGCTTTTACCGCTTGTGTCTCCAGAGACGCCAGTTTATTGATCAGGAGAAGGCCAAGCAGAAACGCTTCTTTACCTCGCCCTATAAGCTCCACAAAATCAGTATGGTACAAAAAAGTAAGTGGTGGATTTGCTAGTCTAGAGCTAAAACGTTTCTGCCTAGAAAACGAAAAGTTCAGGTTGGACGTGTGCAGTGGTTTAATCCCCGTTTAGACTTGAATCTTTTCTCCTAATACTTTAAATCATGAGTGGTGATCTGGGTGATAAGTCTTTTCGATGAGAAGATACACTAGAGTTCTGTGTGTGACACATAATTATTAAGCGCACGTAAAAGAACCCGACGAGAACAAAAGAGTTGTCCCTGACAAAATGATGTTTACAAGTCACTCTGCTTGGGGGAAACAAATAGCATTGCTGACAGGAAAAGAAAAAAAAATATGGTGGCGCTGTTCCTTTGGCGAAACTTTCTCCCCGGGGAGAGCAGCCCTAATGTCACACAGAGAACGAGCTTCGCCGCTCTACAATGGAGATGAGTCAATCTTTTTTTCTGTGGACTGAGGTCACGTAAAATAGAAACAACCAGTGCCTTCAAACAGAGACAAATTTAAATCATTGCATGATGGTCAATGGTGCTAAGACTGATGAAGAAGTGCCGCTGTGGAAGCATAGCAGCTTACTCCATGCTCTATAGTGTAAACTGTTTCGGCGTGAAATAAGACCAAGAGATACAGATACCTCCAGTGTTGTTAGAATTATCTGAGTAAAACTCTCAACATTACATCAATAAAGTACACAAACGTCGTATCATTGATTCCAATTTTCAAATTCACCCCGTAGCAAACTCACAGGTCGAAATCCAAAAAACAAAACAATCCAACAACTCTTATAAGACTCGAACCCCCAGCCTCACAGCCAGAAACTTAACAAGCGAACCACTGTGCCACGGCGGCTGGTAAAAAAAAAAGTACTACATTACCAGCTGTTGGTCACAATCACGCGTCAAGATTTTTTAAACCCTTAAAGGCTGTCACACCTCCTTTGCATCTCACTGCGCCAAAGGGAGAGATAAAGGGGGGAGGAGAAGAGGAGAGAGGGGGAGAAAGAGGGGAGAGAGAGAGAGAGAGAGAGAGAAGAGAGAGAGAGAGAGAGAGAGAGAGAGAGAGAGAGAGAGAGAGAGAGAGACAGACAGACAGACAGACAGACAGACAGACAGACAGACAGACAGACAGAGACAGAGAGAGGAGAGGGGGGAAGAAAGAGAGAGGGGAAAGAGAGAGAGGGAGGGAGGGAGAGAGAGAGAGAGAGAGAGAGAGAGAGAGAGAGAGAGAGAGAGAGAGAGAG
>JASPKP010002109.1:22500-24613 GCA_030674155.1 Stramonita haemastoma
CTGGAGAGCGGCGCCAATCGATACAAACATACTAGGGTGTGTTTCCTACCGGATATTTGTACTGTACAAGGTTTTTTATTTCTGAGAGAGACAGAGACAGACAGAAAGAGACAGAGACAGACAGACAGACAGACAGACAGACAGACAGACAGACAGACAGAGATGGAGAGAGAGAGAGAAAGAGAGACAGACAAGCAGGCAGAGAGAGTGAGAGAGAAAGAAAGAAACAGAAAGAAAGAAAGAAAGAAAGAGAGAGAAGAGAGAGAGAGAGAGAGAGAGAGAGAGAGAGAGAGAGAGAGAGAGAGAGAGAGAGAGAGAGACAGACAGACAGACAGACAGACAGACAGACAGACAGACAGACAGACAGACAGACAGACAGACAAGCAGGCAGAGAGAGTGAAGAAAGAAAGAAAGAAAAGAAAAAGAAAAAGAGAAGAGAGAGAGAGAGAGAGAGAGAGAGAGAGAGAGAGAGAGAGAGAGAGAGAGAGAGAGAGAGAGAGAGAGAGAGAGAGAGAGAGAGACACACACACACACACACACACACACACAGACACACAGAGACAGACAGCCACAGAAGGCAAACAAAGACAGAATTAAAGACACACAGACACAGAGGCACAAACACAGACACACAGACACACAGACACAGAAACACACAATACAGACACACAGACACACAGACACACAACACACACACACACACACACACACACACACACACACACAACACAACACACAACAGACACACACACACACACAACACAGAAACACACAGATACAGACACACAACACACACAGATACAGACACACACACACACACACACACACACAAACACCCCCCCCCCCCCCACCCACCCACAGACTCAGAGAAACATAGAGCGACAGTGGAAAAAAATCCCAGGAGAGCGAACAGGCTGGGGGTGGCAGGTGGGGTTGAGAGTTGGTTTGATAATGTGAAGGCCAGCAGTAAGCATCTCATCAGACTGCCCTGGCCCTCAGGACCCAGCCTAGCTGATGATGCTATGGTAGGGGCCATCTTGCCGCTGCCTATGGTTCCTCTTGCTGTCAATAATCGGAAAAAAATTGCTACGCAGCTGCTGTGCCAACTCCCTTTAATAACTCATAATGAATATACCTTCATTAGTGAAAAACACAAAAAGAAGACGAAAGAAGAAGAAAGAAGAAGAAGAAGAAGAAGAAGAGAAGAAGAAGAAGAAGAAGAAGAAGAAGAAGAAGAAGAAAAAAAACAACAACAACAACAACAACAACAACAAACAAGAACAAGAAGAAGAACAAGAAGAACAAGAAGAAAAGAAGAAGAAAAGAAGAAGAAGAAGAAGAACAAGAACAAGAAGAAGAACAAGAACAAGAAGAAGAACAAGAACAAGAACAAGAAAACCAAGAGGAACAAGAACAAGAAGAAGAACAAGAAGAAGAAGAACAAGAAGAAGAAGAACAAGAAGAAGAACAAGAACAAGAGCAAGAACAAGAACAAGAACAAGAACAAGAAAGAAGAACAGCTAAAATACAGAGCTGATAATCAAAGTGATCTTTTAAGCTTCTTGGTTTTGTTGTTGTACCGTGGGGTGGAGAGGGGGGGTGTTACTTCTTTTTTTTTTTTTTTTGGGGGGGGGATACTACACACCCACTGTATTAACTCTCTTTAACAACTCATAACAAACATACCATCACCAGTAAAGAAGAAGAAGAAGAAGAAGAAAGAAAGAAGAAGAAGAAGAAAGAAAGAAGAAGAAGAAGAAGAAGAAGAAGAAGAAGAAGAAGGAGAAGAAACAACAACAACAACAACAGCAACAACAACAACAAGAGGAAATTAATATTGCTTAATTTGTTTGCATATATCACTATACTGACATTAAGAACAGCATTAATTCTATTTGGATGGGCACATACAACCGGCACTGGTATTTATGATACTATACTTCCCCAAAGTCAAAATGCGACTATATTTAATGTTGATAGATAGATAGATAGATAGATAGATAGATAGATAGATAGATAGATAGATAGATAGATAGATAGATAGATAGATAGATAGACAGATAGATAGATAGATACATGCATGCATGCATGCATGCCCATGCCATGCTGCATG
>JASPKP010002110.1:2500-5000 GCA_030674155.1 Stramonita haemastoma
CTTTTAAAAAAAAAAAATTTTAAAACACTAATTGTGTTGTTTGTTTTTGCTTTTGTTTTCGACCATGCACAGCTTTCGGTCCTGTAGCTTCAAATGATCTTAGATCAGCTGCGTACAATGGCAAAAAGATAAAAGAAAACATGAAGAAAGGAATAAATGAACAAACAAATAAAATACACACACACACATGAATAAGTAAACAAACCAACAGCATACACATACAGACATGTTCTTTTTTCTACTCCTAAGTAAACCCAGGGATAATCTGATGACTTCAGCGCCTGAGCTTTATTACAGTTTTTTATTTTTAACCATTGGCGCCGGGGGCAACAGCAAAGTGAGAGACTGTATGACCAGTGGCTCACCCACTCTTGCAATTCCGCTGTACAGCTTAGTCTTTAGTGATCGACTATAGTATGACACTCGGACAAGGAGTCTTTGTGTGCTGCAGCCCTGGAGGCTAGTTGGCCTTTGGAGAATCTCTCCAACGCTGTCTTTATTACCTCTTGGCCAAGAGAGTGGGAATGAACTGTGGGCAAGGCACCTCCACTACAATCAAATTTCTGCCCAATTTCCAAAACAGCAGCTGCCTTCTCTGCTGTTTTGGAGATCATCGTTGAACACGAGGGACAAACATGCAATAAAAAAAAAAATAATAATAATAACCTGACCCCATTTCACAAAGCATATACATAAAATTGGTACCCAATTAATTTTGCCTTGCTTGTCTAAATCCTATAACATAATCATTACATGCTCTTCGACATAATCCAACAGGTTTTAACGTGTGCGCAAGATGTTATGCGTGCGATCTACAGTTTCTCGGTTTATAGTCTCATACTAAGGACTTATTGAGGAGTGGAGTCGGTACTGATGGGGGGAAATCTCCTCACAGCCGTGTCTCAGTGATTCCAACTCGGGCCTTCAGATCACGAGCACGCTCTAACCACTAGGCTACCCGGCCCAGTACAGTTCTTAACTGTGAGGTTTGAAGACAAAAGCTTTAATGCACTCATAGGTGCGCGTGAGCACACACGCGCACACGCACACACACATACACACACGCGCGTGTGCCCACGCATGAACTCTCTCTCTCTCTCTCTCTCTCTCTCTCTCTCTCTCTCTCTCTCTCTCTCTCTCTCTCTCTCTCCATATATATATATATATATATATATATATATATATATACATATGTCCATATATATATAATATATATATATATATATATATATATAATATATATATATATATATATATATATATTATGTATATGTTGTGTGTGTGTGTGGTGTGGTGGTGGTGCGTGCGTGCGTGCGTGCGGTGCGTGCGTGCTGTGTGCGTGCGTTTGTTTGTTAACTGCGATTTTCAAACTAGCACAGACAGTACTGTGCTCGACGAAGGCAGAGCAGGTGCTGCTTTTGTAATCCCTGCACTAAAATGTCAAGTGTAAAGCAATATCATTTAGCTAGTCATGAATTCATCCATTTATACTACCGAACTCGTAGCCATTCTCATGGCTTTGAATTACATTATGACCACTCAGACAGACAGACAGACAGGCAGGCAGGCAAACAGAGACAGTTTAAAGCTAGCTAGCTAGCCAAAGTGCTTTTGACTTGATAGAACACCACAAGAGTTTAGACATTAACGAACACGAGGCTTCACCAAGTGCCCATTAGTGACGAAGTGTCCATCATAATAGTGACCATCAGTGAGCCAGCTCCTCTGGAAGTGACCAGTCCTGGCCCTCACTTATTGGCCTACCTGTCTGTCCACTCTGTTGTAGTGTAGTCTCACTGACCATCTTCCCTTTCTGTGCGTCTGTAGGTAGTGGGCGGTGTCTTTTTTCTGGTGTCGTTACGTGACTGTTGTCCTTAACTGGTCACGTTCAACACAGAGAACCACTGCTCCTCCTAGTCTCGAAACATGTAATCATTTATTTATTTATTTATTTATTTATTTATTTATTTATTCTTGTATATTGAGGATTACACCTTCAGCTTAGAATACGCCACTCTCTACCTCAATATCAATGGCCCTGGATAACTATCATCCCTTGGTGATATCCCATACTGCTGTATATAAGTCATGAGCTATATAAGTCCTTCAGAGGAGACTATAAAACCTAGATCCTTTGTGCGAACGCAAACATAGCATCTTACGCTCATGCTAAAACCCATTCTGCTTTTTTTGAAGAAAAGGTCATTCTGTGAAGGTAGGAACGGATGACAGAATTTACAATACTACATGCACAAAGGGACTGGATTTTCTTGAAAAAAAAGAGAAAGAAAAAAAAGAAAGAAAGGCATATGACTGTTTAGTCCATCATCCTCGAAATAAAAGAATACACGAATAAATAAATGAATGAATGAATAAATAAATAAATAAATAAATAAATAAATATCTTCAAGTCTGGTTAAACTTTTAAGAGTTTCCCCAGTTAAGTTCAGGAGCTTTTTTGTGTTCGCAGTCTCAGTTGTCGTAATGCGATCAATAACTT
>JASPKP010002110.1:22500-24613 GCA_030674155.1 Stramonita haemastoma
AGACATTCCTGTCAAGAGACAATCCTGTCAAGAACAATACTCTGATCAGACAATCCTGTCAAGAGACAATCCTCTAATCAGACATTCCTGTCAAGAGACAATCCTGTGATCAGACAATCCTGTGATCAGACAATCCTGTGATCAGAACAATCCTGTGTAAGAGACAATCCTATGATCAGACAATCCTCTGATCAGACATTCCTGTGATCAGACAATCCTCTGAAGCTGTAATACACGGGACCTCGGTTTATCGTCTCATCCGAAAGACTAGCGCCCAGACCACCACTCAGGGCCTAATGGATGGGGGGGGGGGAGTTTTTGGGTCCAAACGGGGTACGAACCACCACACACTCCGACCCAGACTTTTTGCTTTCTAGGCAAGGCGCTTACCACCTAGACCAACCGATCCGCCATTGACTTTCAGATCATGATTTTAACCCTCTGGGCTATTGGTCCACTTCAAATGTGGCCTGGCTAAAAAAAAAAAATAAAAAAAAAAGGCGTGTGCCAAGCAATATTATAATAGTTAATGCAGGTGACCAATCCCCAGATCAGTGACCATTCCTTGGATAACCTTGACCCTTCCCAAAGGGCAGTGTGAGGTCCAAGAGCCGTGATCTGAACCTTCATGTCAGATTAAGTCTTTTTACTTTTTTTTTTTTTTTTTTTTTGTTCTTTGTGTGACGTTCGTTCCGCAGTTCTGAGAGAGAGAAGAGAGAGAGAGAGAGAGAGGGAGAGAGAGAGAGAGAGAGTAGAAGAGAGAGAGAGGGGGAGAGAGAGAAAAGGAGAAGAGAGAGAGAGAGATTGATTTTATTGATTGATTGATTGATTGATTGATTGATTGAGTGTTATTTTTTATCGAGGATAATGGAATAAGCACTCGTGCTTTTTGCATCCAGTCCCCCGGGGTTGGTAAGGGAGTTTTGTAAAAATTTCATCTGTTTCCCCCACCGGCACTAACGATGGGCCTACTCTTAAAGAAAAGCGGAAACACGATTTAACAGTGCGCAAGATGTTTCTGCGTGCGTTCGCACACGGAGAGACAGGAGAGAGACAAAGACAAAGACAGAGACAGAGAGAGACAGACAGAGAGAGACAGAGAGAAACAGAGAGAGACAGAGAGACACAGAGAGAGAGAGACAGACGACAGACAGACAGACAGTGCACAAAAGAGAGACAGACAAGCCAAAAAACAGAAAAAGAGAGACGACATTGCCCTTTCCCCGCCCCGCCCCCTGTTCTCTTGTCCCCCTCTTTCTCTCTCTTCCCCCTCTCTTCTCTCTCTCCTTTTCCTCTCTCTTCTCCCTTCCCCTTTTTCCCCTCCCTCCTCCCCTCCGCTCCTCCCCCCCTCCCCCCCTTCCCCCCTTTTCCTCTCCCCCCCCCCCCCTCCCCTCCCCCCCCCCCCCTCCCCTTCACCCCCGCCTTTTTCCCTTTTTTTTTCCCCTCTTTGTTGATTTTTTCTTTTTCGCGCCTCTTCTTCTTCTTTTTTCCCCTCCACTTCATCGTGTTTTTGCTGCTGTCGTTGTTGTTGTTTTGTTGTTCTTTGTCATTCCGCCTCCCCATCATCTCGTCAACAAAAAAAAAATCCTCGTCTTTATCATCGTCATTATCATCTTATCATCACTTCTTTGTCTATCATTGTTGCCGTATTTTCTTTCCTCTCCACTTCTGGCCCCCCATCTCTTCTTCTTTGTTGGACTTCTTCCCTTTTTTTTTTTTTCTCTTCTCCTGCTCTTTCTTTTCGTTCTTTCTTTATCTTCTCCTTTTTTTCTTCTTACCCCCCTCTTTTTCTTCTCCCCTATCTTCTCCTCTTATCTTTCCTCCTAATCCCGTTCTTTCTTTTTTTCCCTTTTGTCTTCTCCTCTTTTTTTTCTCCTGCTCTTCTCTATCTTCTTTCTTTCTTCCTCCTGCCTTTTCTATCGTCTTCCTTTTCTTTTCCCTCCTTCTCTATCTTTTCCTTTTCTTCTTTTTTCCTGCTCTTTTTTTTCTTCCTCTTTCTTCTTCTCCTGCTCTTCTCTATCTTCTTCTCTTTTTTCTTTCCTCTCTTCTCTATCTTTTTCTCTTTCCCCCTTCTCCTGCTCTTCTCTATCTTTTTCCTTTCTTTTCTCCTCTC
>JASPKP010002111.1:0-2500 GCA_030674155.1 Stramonita haemastoma
GGAAAGGGGCGGAACGTGTATTCAACGTGGGCGCAAGACGAGACGTTCTGCGGGGCCTCGCGGGGTTTATAGTCTCATCTGAAAGAATTTTGGGAGAGCGGAGTCTCAGTACTGATGTTTAACTCCTGGGTAAAATTCCCTAAAAACAGGCATCTCGGTGGTCTATCAAAAATAACAATCGCAAATATTTTTATACAGACAGGTACAGATCTGATGTTTCAGAAATCGTCTTCCATCGTCATCGTTAAAATGAAACTATGATGACAAATATTGTGGCACTATGTGGGAATGAAATTATACCCGAAACGCGGGGGCTTGCATGTTTGTTGGTTGTTTTGTTGTGGGTTTTGTTGGGTTTTTTTCGGTTTGTTTCTTGGGGGAAGGGGGGCTTGTTGAGAGTCCATTTTGTTTTAGGCCTCTTTTATTAAAACGTACCAATCTGTCATTCTCCTTTTTTTATTTTTATTTAGCAGGTATAATGGGGATTGCAAATCAGAGGCCATCTCTCTGTTCCCATGTTCTTCGCACGCAAGGAAGCAGCCATCATCATCAGCTGTCAACCTGTATTCAACTGAAATTACGTGCCAGGTTTGGTTTATTTTTGTCTTGTATGTGTTAAAAAAATAATTAACAGTGTATTTTGTGATGTGTATTATTATTTTTTTCTGGAGAATAGACTGTTTTGAGCAGACCTCTCTCTCTCTCACCTCTCTGTCTCTGTCTCTGTCTCTGTCCTGTCTGTCTGTCTGTCTGTCTGTCTGTCTGTCTGTCTGTCTCTCTCTCTCTCTCTCTCTCATCTCTCTCTTTCTCTCTCCTCTCTCTCTCTCTCTTCTCACTCTCTCTCTCTCTCTCTCGTCTCTCTCTCTCTCTCTCTTCTCTCTGCATACACATGGGGACTGGATGTAAAAAAAAAAAACCCACCCACATGAGTGCTTATTCCATTATCCTCGATTATAAAACAAATAAATAAATAAATCTCTCTCTCCTCCCTCCCTGAACTAATGATGCCCCTAGTTTGTGAGCCCACGAGGAGGGTGTGCACGTGTACACGTAATTCTGTGCTCCTTCATATGCTTCTGCGTGCTCATCGCTGGATGTTCAGAAGTAGTGGCGGTTTGGCATTTATTCATTATTGAACCAACCCGTTTTCTGTTCTTATCTGGGCTGCGTTCATGTACAGTTTTTTCTTCAGCTGCCTGTTATTTCTGAGCATTCCAGCGCAAAACTGAATATCCACACACACAAATCCAACATTACTCAGTCAAGAGTGCTATGAATAGCATAGGCATGCCCCTTTTCTTTTACCTAGTCCCAGTGTGGTCAGTTCCTGCTATAATTAGCACCAGCTGGCCCCCATCTAGGTGGGGACGGGATGGATTAATTAGCAGCTGAGAGGAGCTGAAAGTTGGAGAGAAATGGACAGCTGTGATATCGTCACTTGAAACAAGTATGCAATGAGAGAGAGTTGAAAGTCTCCCACCACCACCAAAAAAAAAAAAATAAATAATAAATAAATAAATAAAATGAAGCTAAAACAAAACCACACTCACCTCTCCGTCCAAAATAGAACTTCCCAGAAGAATTCCTGGCCCCATGCAGAGGTCGGGGGCGACCCCCATATCCGCTCTGCTGCTGCTGCCGCCACCTCCAGAAGAGAAAGGAGCCTCCCTGAAAGGCCCCGACCTCTGGGGGAAAGGCGCCAAGCTGTCGTTCTTTGCCGAGGGAGAGGTGTCCTCAGGGTTCTCGGGAGAGGAGCTCGGGGTGTCCAGCTGGTTATGGGAGCTGCCTGGACCGCATCTGGGAGCTTCTGCGGGGAAGAGACATGGTGGGAGAAGGGTGGAGTGTGTGCTTGGAGGATGAGGACGGGTAAGGCACCTCCGAGCTGTTCTTGGAGGACGTTGGAGACAGAGACAGGTCCGTGCTGCTGCTGACGGACCGCGGAGGGAAGGCGGAGTAGTGGTGGGGAGGTTGGTGAGTTGACGAGGGTGGTCTGGAGGCCTTCATCTGCTCGTAAAAGAACGCTTCACTCGGTCGGTTGGAGAACTGAGGACCGTGCCTCTCCGGGTTGGTTTGAGGTCGAGAGTGAGAACGCCTGCCGTAGTCTTGCTGGGGGTGGAAAGAGTTGTCCGCTTGTGGATGGAAGGACATACCTTTGTGGCGTGGCTGGAAAGATCTGTCCTCTGGGTCTAGCTGAGAAGTCGAAGGCTCTGTCTCGGTTGTCGGATTCGTGTCGAAATGAGGCGCTTGGGCGATTGTCGGGGGGTTCGTCCTGATAATAGGGATCTTCATTCCTCGTGGGTCGTGGATGAAAAGAGGACTGGTCGTAGTCCTCTGAAGGGGAATTGTACGGCGTCTCGTCGTCACTCTCTTCTTGCGGAGGAAAGCGATTATCGGATGTCTGGTAAAAAGACATCTCTTCGTTGTCGTCGTATTGAAAAGACATGTCGTTGTTGTAATCTGGAGAGGAGTGGAAACACCTCTCTCTGTCGTCGTGTTGCCG
>JASPKP010002111.1:7500-10000 GCA_030674155.1 Stramonita haemastoma
GGGGGGGGGAGGACACAGACGTTCACCTTATGTTCTCCATTTTAGTTCTTCTTCCTCCTCTTCTTTTTCTTCTCCCCCCTCCTTTGTTCCTCTTCTTCTTCTTCTTCTTCTTTCTTCTTCTTCTTCTTCTTCTTCTTCTTCTTCTTCTTCCTCCTCCTCTTCTTGTTCTTCTTCTTTTCCTTCTTCTTTTCCTTTCTTCTTCTTCTTCTTCTTCTTCTTCTTCTTCTTCTTCTTCTTCTTCTTCTTCTTCTCCTCCTTCTTCTTCTTTTTCTTTCACGTCGTCATCGTCGTCGTGGAACCGTCAGAAATTAACTATTGCCGTCTGTCATATGATAAAAAAATGCGTTCAATATCATCAAGATTGTATGCATTCAGTGCATGTACAAACAATCTCCGTTTGTGACATGCGAACGAGTTTCAGTTCTCTTCAAATTTTTATTTCCTTCTTTGAATATTTCCACAGTGCGGTAATGAATAAAAAATGGTTAGGTTGTGTGACGCTTTACTCCGCTGGTATGTTGCAATCCCAGTGCGTATTCTCCTTAACGCAATAAGTAGGCCACTGGCGTTCTTAAGGCTTTTCTTTTTTTTTTCACATGTTGATGTCTGTAAAAAAAATAATAATAAAAAAAAGAAAGGCAGACACAGATAGATAGATTGATAGATCGATTGATCGATATATAGACAGATATAGGCAGACAGACATATCGATAGTTATCGGAATCTGACGTAGTCTCCCAGACAGGGGGTTTCTTTTTCTTGTTCCTTGGCTAGATCTCTGAGGTTCACCCATAGATAGATCTTTGTAGATGCGGCCGTTTTGGGGGGTTTTGCCCACCATTGCGGTAGCCGCATTCCGACTTCGGGGATGGTGTCTAAACACGGTATCGGTGTCCATGCGTTTTATCATATATTTATTGTTGTTTGTGGGGGGAGGGGGTTGTGGGGGGGGGTTGGCGGGGTTGTTTTTTTGGTCAACCACTCTTAGCGGCACGAATTGCCTACTCTACACACAGGTAAAACGGGTTTTAATGTGTGCACAAGATTTTTACGTGCGTTCGCTTACGGGGCCCCAGTTTACAGTCTTAATCTGAAGGACTTTCGGGGGAGTGAGATTAGTACTGCTGTGTTAACTCCAGCGGGGGAAAAAATTCGCTTAAGCGGGCGTCCCAGCGGTGTCTGAAAGCTGGCCTTGATACCGGGCCATCAAATCGCCTGTTCAACCTCTAACCTCAGTGCTATTGTATTTACTGTATTGTATTGTGTTGTATTGTATTGTATACCACTTTAAGTCTCAGCAGGTTTCTCTGTGTGAAATTCGGGCTGCTCTTCCCGGGGTGAACGCGTCGCCACAAGAGCAGCCCTACCCCTTTTTTTTTTTTAAATTCTGTCTGCAACTGTATTTGTTTCCCTATCAGAGTGGCTTTTTTTCTGCACAATTTTGCTAGAGACAACTCTCTTATTAGCGTGGGTTCTTTTACGTGTCCCAAATATGTGTAGCACACGGGACCTCGGTTTATCCTCTCATCCGAAAGATTTAGCACCCAGACCACCATTCAAGGTCTAAGTGGATGGGGAGAACAGTTTCGGGCCCAAACGGGGATCGAACCATCGCACACTTTGAACCCGGACTGTTTTCGCTGTCTAGGCAGATGATGCGCTGCCTCTAGACCACCGATCCCTCCCCCTCGTCCCAAAGAGGTGAACATGCTGCATTCCATTCAGAGCAGATAAGAAGAGACCGAAAGACAGCTAGACATGAGTGAGTGGGTAATAGCAGGCTTTTTTTTTGTCTTTTCTCTTCCTCTGTTCCGAGTCCTTTTATTATTATTATTATTATTATTATTATTATTATTATTATTATTATTATTATTATTATTATTATTATTATTATTATTATTATCATCATCATTATTATTGTTGTTGTTGTTGTTATTATTATCATTATTACTTTACATTGTAAGTACGTTGTATTTTTCCCCTTCGACGCCGTTTGCATCTTCCGTTGTTGTTGTGTTTTTTTCCACACCCTAGGTATTTTTTACTCTTTCATGAATGCTTTGTAGAAAGTGTTGGGAACGTTAAGTTTCAGTTGGTAATGTGTTGGGTTGGTTGGTTGTTTTTCAAAACTTTCGAACACTTTTTTCTTTAAAATGCTCACACGCACGCACGCTCGCACGCACGCACGCACGCACGCACGCACGCACACACACACACACACACACACACACGCACGCACACACACAATCTCTCTCTCTCTCTGTCTCTCTCTCTCTCTTGTCTCTCTCTCTCTCTCTGTCTCTCTCTCTCTCCCTCTCTCTCCTCTCTGTCTCTCTCTGTCTCTCTGTCTCTGTCTCTGTCTCTCTCTCTTTCTCTCTCTCTCTCTCTCTCTTCTCTCTCTCTCTCTCTCTCTCTCTCTTCTCTCTCTCTCTCTCTCTCTCCCTCTCTCTGTCTCTCTGTCTCTCTCTGTCTGTCATTAGAGAAACATGTATCATGTCTG
>JASPKP010002111.1:20000-22500 GCA_030674155.1 Stramonita haemastoma
ATTACAGGCGTGGCCTCTGAAAACCAGGCAGGGCCTTTACTTGTGGAGTAGCCTGGTCGGAATATGTGAACATGACATTTCTTTGTAGGACAATAATTCGTTTTCGCGATTCATCACGTACACAGATGCACACTGAGACACGGAAGTTTTAGAAGCAGAAACTAGAACGTTCGCACCACGCAGAAAGAACAAAAAGTGTTGCTCTTCCTTTGATAAGTTAAAAGTTAAAGTCTGTCCCGAGCCTAAGGCTCATCAGGCCGGTGCTTATCCCGGTTTCTGTGGCGTTAAGCGACTGAGAGTCATAGACTCCCCCCTGGATAGGACGCCAGTCTATCGCAGGGTTAACCCCCAACACAAGGTTGGTACCCCTTTTACACCTGGGTGAGGTGAGAAAATAGCCGTAAAGTGCCTTTTCCAAGGGCACAACGCCATAGCCGAAAGCTGGGATCGAACCCGCAACCTTTAGATTACGAGACCAACGCCCTAACTACTAGACTACAGCGGCGGCTTCTTCCTTTGATATTGCTACTATATTGGTAGTCAATGACTTGTAAAGAAATGAAACCGTATGCATGCATGCATGCATGCATGCACGCACGCGCGCGTGTGAGCGAACGCGCGTTCGCTCGCTCGCTGTCGCTCTATCTCTGTCTATCTCTCTCTGTCTCTGTGTCTCTGTCTGTCTGTCTGTTTCTCTCTCTCTCTCTCTCTCTCTCTCTCTCTCTCTCTCTCTCTCTCTCTCTCTCTCTCTCTCTCTCTCTCTCTCTCTCTCTCTCTCTCTCTCTCTCTCTCACAAACACTGTAAATATTTAGGAACCTGCTAGCTTCTCTACTGCATGTAAAGATCTTGCAAGCAGATGAAAGAACAGTTTATTATTTGTATCGGAAAAAAGCCGACGGATTTTAAATAATTTCTTTGATTTGTTTATCAAGAAATTTGATGCAACCCATAGGCTGATATGGGTCTGAGATTATGGGATTGGATGCAGCATTAAATTAACATTGAATCAGTACAGCTGTTTAAGGAGTAGATAAACGAGCATCAAATGATCTTGTCTACAGTGAAGGAAATGAATATTCTGTTGCAATTAATTCTGCTGTAAGATGTGTTAGGTACTAAGACTTTTAACGTGGAATTTTTTCCAATCTTATAGGGTGCTTTTTTTTTATTTTATTTAGATGTTAAGGAAGAGAAAAACTGGGCCACACAAAAATGAATACGCATTTGCTTATTCAAATACGGCTTTGGGTATGTCTGGTTAAATTAAGGTTTTGAGAGTTTGTTGCTGTGTTTAGACAAAGATTGATTCGTTGTTATTGGCAACGATGCAACGATCATATACAATCAAGGGATAGATAAAGAACTCATCGACAATGTATAAGCTTACTACATGACGTTCAGATACAATTCAGTGATGTGTATAGAACTTACCGACAATGTAATAGAAGCTTACTACATGACGTCAAACTGTATCTAAAGCAAGAAATGGATATGCCTTTTTAAAAGAATAACGGCTAAATTAAGACTGGGTGTGTCAGATATGAATGTTCATAAACTTAAGTACAGAATGCAAAGTGAATTTGATACAACATGCTCTTTATGTAATGATCGGATTGGTGGTCTAGGTGGTAACGCACATGCCTTGATTGAGAAAAGTCCGGGTCGAAGTGTGCGGTTGTTTGAATACCGTTTGGGCCCCAAACTTTTCGCCCATCCATTAGACCAGGAGTGGTGGTCTGGGTGCTAGTCTTTCGGATGAGAGGATAAACCCGAGGTCCTGTGTGTTACACATAATTATTTTAGCGTACGTAAAAGAACCCACGGCAACACGAGGGTTGTCCCTGGCAAAATTTTGTAGAAAAAATCCACTCTGATAGGAAACAAGAGTTGCAGACAGGAAAAAGAAAAAAATGGGTACGCGCTGCACTCGTGGCGACGACAATCCCCGGGGAGAGCAGCCCGAATTTCATGCAGAGAAATCTGCTGTGACGTAGAGTGGTAAAGAAAAAAATAAATAAATAAACAGAAGTATATTTCGGATTATGTTGTCCTGCCATCAGGCACAAATATATCCCAGCAAAATATACCAACCCAGCTTTTTTAGACTCTGCTGTGTGCTTCTCAGATGTCGCAACTTTATTATGTAAAGCCTTTGAAATGACATGCTGTGATGTCATAGGGTCCCCCCCCTCCCCCGGTGGATTTGTTTGCATGTGTTTGTCACAGCTGCTGTTTACCGTTTTTCTTTATTCTGCGAGTTGATCAGCTTCCTCTGTCATGTATGCGCCAGCGTCAGTCAAACGGCCTTTTATGAATAAACCTTTCGAGAGTTTAGAGCGCTCTCTCTCTCTCTCTCTCTCTCTCTCTCTCTCTCTCTCTCTCTCTCTCTCTCTCTCTCTCTCTCTCTCTCCTCTTCTCCTCTCTCTCTCTCTCTCTCCCCCGCTCGCCCGCTCGCTATCTCTGTCTTGCTCTCGCTCTCTGTTCTTTTTTTTAATTATT
>JASPKP010002113.1:0-7500 GCA_030674155.1 Stramonita haemastoma
GAAAAAAAATAAAAGGGAAAAATTTAAAAAGCCCTTTTTAAAAATTTAAAAGGTTTTTGGGGAAAAAAAAAAAACCTTCCCTCCTTTAAAAAAAACACAACCCCCAAACAACCCAAAAAAAAAAAAACCCCCAAAAACCCCCAAAAAAAAATAACACACCCCACCCAAAAAAAAAATAAAGGCGGGTATAAGATTTTAATCTTATTTGGGTTTTTAAGTGAAAGAAAAAATAAAAATTTCAAAAAAAACGGAAAAAAACACACACACACAAAAAACCAAAAAAAAAACAAAACAAGGCCCCTTTTAAATAATTTTTTGGGGGGTTTTTCTGTGCTTGACACCCTTTTTTTGTTTTTGTGGTTTTGTTTTTTGGGTGGGGTTTTGTAAGTGGTTTTGGGGGGATTTTTGGTTTGTTTTTTTTTTTGGGGTTGGGTGATGGGTGAAAGTAAATTTATTTGTTCCCTGTCTAGGGTATATTTTAGTTGTGGGGAAAAAAACCCCAAAAACCCCACCACACCCAACCCCAACCCACCTTACACACAAACCCACCCCACCCCCCCACTTACCCCCCAAACCCCACCCCCCAAAGCAGATAACACCCATAACCCTCCCCAAAAAAACCCACTAGCCGGCACGAAAAAAGGGAAAACCAGACCCCTTCTCCCCAAAACCCGCCCCCCCAAAAACACACCCTTTTTAGTTAAGAGCAGTAACAGTGAGGCGACAGTGTTAGTTGAAGGGGCAGAAAAAAAGGGGGAGCCTGTGGGAGGGGTGGCTCACCCTCTAAGCCACCAAAGTGTTTCAGCTGAACCTAGGGGTTGAAAAAAAGGGGGGGAAAAAAAAAAAGAGGAAGAAAGAGGGGGGGAGGAAAGGGGGGGGGGAAAGGAGAGGGGGGGGGAGGGGGGGAGGGAGAAGGGGGGGGGGAGAGAGGGGGGGGGGGGGGGGGGGAAAAAAAAAAAAAGAGAAAAGAAAAGGGAAAGGGGGAAAAAAGGGGGAAAAAAGGGGGAAATTGAAAATTAAAAAAAAACATTTTAATCTTGAAGAATAATTTTTTGGGTTTTGGGGGTTGGGTTAGTTTTTTTTTTCTTTTATGGGGTGGTTTTAGGAAAAAGGGGGGGGGAGGGGAAGGGGGGAGAGGAGGGGAGAGAGAGAGAGGAGAGGAGAAGAGGGGAGAGGAAAGAAGAGGGAAGAGAAGGAAAGAAGGGACAGAGAAGAGACAGAGGGAAAGAGGAAGGGAAAGGAGAGAGGAGGAGAAGAAGGGGAAGAAGACAAGAAAAGGGGAAAAGGGAGAAAAGGGAAAAGGACAGCAGGAAGACAGACAGGAGGAGGGAAGGGGAGGAAAAAGAGAGAAAAAAACCGAAAGGGGAGACAGGAAGAGGGAAAGGGGAAAAAGGGGTGAAGAGAGCCTGGGGGAAAGAGGAGGAAGGAAGAGAAAGGGGGAGAGTGGGGGAGAGGAGGGGGATGGGGTGGAGAGGGAGAGAGGAGGTGTGGAGGAGGGGGTAGGGAGGAGAAGGGGGAGAAGGGGGGGGGGGAAGTGGTAGTGAAGGAAAAAGAGAGAAGGAGGGAAACATCAAAACCAAAAGGGTTACCTTAACAAACAACAACAGACCAAAAGGGGGCCAAGGCCCAAAACAAAAAACCAAACACTAACAACCAAAAAAAACCGGGGGAACGAAAAAAAGGGAAAATTTATTTATTTTTTTATATTAAAAAAAATAATTAAAAAAAAAAATAATTTTAAAAAAAATTTAAAAATAAATCGGGGCTGATTTCAACCTTAGGCAAAACCCTGCCCACAACAACAACCCCCCCCCCCGCCCCCCAAACCCAACTTCCTTAGAAATTCCCAACAAAGACCAATTGTAGAAAATAAAAACAATACAAAATAAACAAAAAACAAATTTCTTTTCTCAGCTTTCCTTCCCTCCATTTACTTCCTCGTTCTTAATTTTTTTTTTAAAAAAAAAAAACAAAATACCCAAAAAAAAAAAAAAAAATACAAAAATAAAAAAATATAATATAATTAAATAAAAATTTTAAAAATTTATAAATATTAAAGGTGGTGAAAAATAAGGAGGGGGTTGGGTTTGGGCTGGGGGGGGGGTTGGAGGGGGTGGAGGGGGTGGTGGTGCGGGTTTGTGGTGTGTGGGTGCAGGGGGTGGTGGCTTTGTGCCCGGGTGGTTGTTGTGGGGAGTGCCGGGTTTTGGGGGGGGGGGTTTTAGAGAGGGGGGGGAAAGCCGTGAGGTGGTAGTGAATGAAATGGTTAGGGTTTTGGGGGAAAAGAGGGCCCCGGTGTTTTAAATTTTTGGGGTTTTGAAGATGATTTGGGCCCTTTTTGGGTAATTTTTTCTGGTTTTTTGTCTTATTAAAAACGGGGGTTTTGGGGTTTGGGGTTTTTTGGTTTTTGGTTTTTCTTCTTCCCTTTCCCCTCTTTTTTTTTTTTTTTAAAAATTTCATTTTCTTCTTTTTTATTTCCAATTATTTAAATCTAGATTTTAAAAAAATTTTTTTTATAAAACCAAAAATTTCTCTTCTCTTCTTTTCCCCCTTTTTTTCCTTTTTCTTCCCCTTTTTCTTCTCCTTTTCCCTCCTACTTTCTCTTTTCCCCCCCCTCCCCCCCCCCCCCCCCCCCTCCCCCCCCCCCCCCCTCCTTTCCCCCCCCCCAGAAATTTAAAAAACCCCCCCCCCCCCAAAAAAACAAGCACAACAAAAAAAGCACGCGAAAAGACTTAAATTATGAGGCCCAAAATTGTGAAAAACATGGGTTTTTAAAAAAAAAACCCACCAACCCCCAAAAAATAGTGTTTGAAACATGGGCCAAAAATTTTTTTTTTTTTTTTTTTGGGGTTTTTTTTTTTTTTTTTTTTGGGGGGGGGGGATTTTTTGGTATTTTTTTTTTAAGAGGGGGAAAAGAGGGGAGAAAAAGAGGCCGGATGGAAGGGGGGAGGGTTTGGGGGGGGGGAGGGGGGGAGAGGGGAGAAGAGGGGGGGAAAAGGGGGGAAAAGAGGGGAAGGGGAAAAGGGGAGAGAGAGAGAGAGAGAGAGAGGAGGAGGGAAGGGGGAGGGTGAGGAGGGGAAAGGGGAGTGGGAGAGGGGGAAATTTAGGGGCCCCGGGGGCTAGGGGGAAAGGAGGGAGGAAAACCTTACGGGGGGAAGGGGAAAACGAACAAGGCGCAACGGCACCCCCAAAAGAAAAACACGCAGGCAAAAAATTTAAAATGCGTTTTAATTAAACCCAAAACCAAAACTAGGTTTTTTAAAGACAGGAAACCCAAAAAGAGCAATACCCGTACCCCCAAAAAACCTTTTAAACCCCTACCCCTTTCCCCCAAAAAAAAAAAACCCCCCCAACCTGCTTTTCCCCCTTCCAGGGAAAGATTTGGGGGTTGTGCGCGTTTAAACCGTTGGGGTTTTATTGGGTTAAAGTGTTTTCCCCTCTTTGCCGTCTCGGTGAAATTCCGAGGCCGCGTGGGACGGGGTTTGGCGTAAACCGCCCCTTTTCAAGATGGCATTTTGGCGAGGGGGATTCAAAATGGTATTCGGGGATGATGTAAAGCACCAGAAATTTCCCCCTGAAAAAAAAAAAAAAAAAAGCACAACCCGAAATGGTGATTCAGAAAAAAAAAAAAAATAAAAAAAGCAGAAAGAACACAAAAAAAAAAAACAAAAAAAAACACAAACCCAAAAAACAAAATAAAGGGGCGAAAATAACTACCAATGGTTCTTTTGGGGTTGGTGCTTAAAAAAAAGGAAGAGAAATTTTGGCTTTTTTACTTTTTCCAACCGGTGGTGATTAAAAATAAGTGTATAGGAGGGGATGAGACAGGGGGGTTAGGGTGTTGGAAATGTAAACCCCTGGAAAAAGGCCCTTGGGAGTTTGGGGGGATTGGGGAATGGCTGGGGAGGCTGGAGTTTGGAGGGGAAAGGTGGGGGGGGGGGGTGGGGGGGGGGGGGGGTGGGGGGGGGTTGGGCCCCTTGTGGGGGGAAATTTTAGGTGGGTTGGTGGGAAGGTGATTTATAAGAAGGTGTTTTTAATTAGGTGTTAAATTCCCCCCAAAAAAAGGGGGGACCCGGGAACTTTAAAAACCCAAAAAAAGCCCCCCAACCCAGGGGCCCCAAAACCACCCAGGCGAGGACAGTAGGAAATGACCAAGTTCCCGACTGGTATAGTTACGGGAAGTGAGGGTAAGGTTAAAAGAGTCAGTGGGGAGGGCAGTGAGGTCTCCCCCAAACCAAGTGTCAAAAAGAGCCCTCAGTTTACACGGCAATAGTACCCTCAGTTTAAGGGAGCGCCCCAGCCAGCCATAGAAACCCCCCCTCATTAATTGTCACAAACCCCCCAGGGCCCCCCAGGCCCGAAACCAAAGGGGGCCCGGGAAAATCGGGGGGGGGGGGGGGGGGGGAGGAAGAGGAGCGGGGAAAGGGGGGGGGAAGGAAAAGGGGGGAGAACGAGGGGGTTTTTAAAAGAAAGAAATCCCAACGGGTGTGATCCAAAAAAGGGAAGAAAAAAGGGATATATAATAGGAAAAAGATAAGGGGGGGGGTGATCGGGTTGAAACGGTGGGGTTTGGTTGAGTGGGGTTGGGGGGGGGGGGGTAGTAGATTGGGAAGTGGGGGAGGCCCATTTTCCCCCAATTTCCCGAAGAAAAGAGGGGGAGGTAAGGAGGGAGGGGGAGAGGGGGAGGAAGGGAAAAAGGGGGAAAAGGGAAAAAGGGAAAGGGAAACAGGGGGGAGCCAAACTGGACGGAAAAACGGCGAGCAGGGAGAGGGGGAAAGGGAAAAGGAGGGGGAAATTTATTTTTTGTTACCTTTATTTTTTTTTGGAAGGAAAGGGAAAGGGGGCAACCTTAATAAAGGGGAAAAACCACCACACAGGCCCAAGGAAAAAGGGAAAAAGGACCCCCAACAAGTACCAAAAAAAGGAAAACCCCCCGGGGAAACAAAACCCCAAAAAATTTTGGGAAAAAAAACCAAAAAATTTAAAGAAAAAAGTAAAACCACAAAAAACACAAACCCCCAAACCCCCACCAACAAAAACCCCCACCCCCCCCAGGATCCTTTTGCCGCTTTGACTCCCACCCCCAAAAACCCCCCGGACCCCAAAAAAATGGGGGACAAAAAAGGAGGGGAAAAAAGGTTTTTAAAAAAAAAAGGGATTCATGGAAAAAAACAAAACAAATTTTATTAAAAAAAAAACCAAAAAAAATTAAAAAGAAAGGGAAAAAAAAGAAAGAAAAAAAAAAAAAAAAAGGAAAAAAAAAAAAGAAAAAAAAAAAAAAAAAAAAGAAAATTGTCATATGCAGATTAAGTTTTTTGGAGCCATTAGGTGACTGAAATTTTTTAATTGGGGAGTGATTGAGTGATTTTGAAGACTAAAGGGGGGGGGGAGGAGGGGGGGGTAAAGGGGGAGGAGGGGGAGAGAGGGGAGGGGGGGATAAGGGATTAAATATTTGGTGATGAAAAGGAAATAAAAAAATAATGAAGTAAAATTTTTTTTTTTGTTTTTTTGTATTTTTTAGTGTTAATTAGAAAAAATAAATATAAAAATATAAAAATAAATTTCAACAAAAATATTTTAAATTAATTTTAAAAAAAATATTATTTTTAAAAAAAAAAAAAAAAAAAAAAGGAAGAGGAAAAAAAAAAAAAAAAAACAAAAAAAAAAAAAAAAAAAAAAAAAGGGGAAAGAAAATGGAAAAGGGGGGATTAAAAAAGGGGGGAGGGGTGGGGGGGGTTTTTTTTGGGGGTGGGGGGTTTTTGGGGGGAAATTTTTTTGGGGGAAAAAGAGGTGGGGGTTGGAAGGGAAAAGGGGGGGGTAAAAGGATGGGGGGAAAGGTGGGAGAAAGGGAAGGAATTGGGGGGGGGGGGGGTGGGGGGGGATTTTTTAGTAGAGGGAGAAAAAGAGGGAAAGGAGGGGGAAGAGGGGTGGGGAAAATAGGTTTGGGCGGGAGGGGGGGAGGGGGGGATTTTGGGGGGGGGGGGGGGGTTTTTTTTTTTAAAAAAAAAAAAAAACCCCCCCCCCCCAAAAGGGATGGGGGGGGGTGGGGAAGGGGGGGAGGATTTTTGGGGGGGAAAAAAAGGGAAAAAGGGAGGGGTGAAAAAAACAACAGGCAGAAGGGGACGGAAGCAGGGGAGACCAGGCCAGGAAAGGAAAAAGGGAGGGGAAAAGGAAGGGAAGGGAAAGGTAGGAAAAAAAGGGGAAAAAGGAAGGGAAACCCGCTTTTTGTAAAATTTAGCCCAAAGAAGAAAGGGAAAAAAAACTAATTAAAAAAAAAGTTTTTTTTTGCCCTTCCTCCCCTCTACCCTTTTCCCTTCTTTTTTCCCCTTTTTCCCTCTTTTCCTTTCCCTTTCCTTTTTTGTTGGGGTGGTTGGCGTTTTTTCCCCCAGGGGGTTCCCCCCAGTTTGGAAAAGGGTGGGGGGCAAAGGTCCTTTTTCAGGGAGAAAAGAGGGAAAAAGGATTGCGTGCCTGTTTTAAAAGGGGGGGAAAAGAGCCCGCCTCTTATGTCTGTTTCTGTCTGACTATTAGTTTGTCTGTCAGTCTGTGTGTTTGTAAGTCTCTCTCTGTCTCTGCCTCTCTCTCTCTGTCTCTCTCTCTGTCTCTCTCTCTCCCTCTCTCTCTCTCTCTCTCTCTCTCTCTCCCTCTCTCTCTCTCTCTCTCTCTCTCTCTCTCTCTCTCTCTCTCTCTCTCTCTCTCTTTCTCTCTTCCCTTCTCTCTCAAGAAATTAAGGTACTGGCAAGGTTTGCATTTGACCTGGGAGATGGTAATTTTTTTTTGGTCTCAAACTGCCCAACCTTAGTTCAAAAAACGTCGCTGCCCTGATTTCAACCTACAATCTCATGGACCTATGGAATGAGACCGGGATAGCTCAGTGGTCAGACCCCTCATTTTGCTCCAGCCAAGGTTAAACAGCATCGAGCGAGGTTACCAAGTGGATAGGTGACAGTTTGCGCACCTTGGCTCCAGTACAATCCACCCTTGTTCACCCAGCTGTAAATGGGTACCCTGCCCTCTTTAGGGGTCAGGGAAGGTAAAGCAGCGAAGGAGAGGAGATGGGCACCGCCCTCAATATGCTGGACCCTAGAGAAGCTGAGGTTTCTGACACCTCGCTCCCCTCTAAGACCACATAGGTTATGGGACACCTTTACTTTTTTTTTCAGGGGATGAGAGTCAAACACTCTTGTCCACTTAACGATAGCGTTCATGATTAAGAAGAAGGAAATGGGGTTGAGGAGGGGGGGGGGGAGAAGAGGGCAAGATACAGAAGACCAGGGAGAGGGGAGGAGGGGGTGAAGGCAGACAGACAGAGGGTCAGGTGTGGTCATTTTTTAGAACAAGAGGACAGACAGGTGGACAGTGCGGCTCGGGTTACACAGGGGGCGACAGAAGCCTTGTCAAGATGACTATCACAGTATGGCTTCATTCACCAGATCAGTTTCCTACTCCCCCCCCCTTTCCAACTTTTTCACCTTTCGTTCACACACATACACACGTACACACACG
>JASPKP010002113.1:22500-24593 GCA_030674155.1 Stramonita haemastoma
AAGGGATGGGTATTTTTGGGGAAAAGGGTGCGGGGGGGGTGAGGAGGGGAGGGGGGAGATGGGGTGCGGGAGGGAAGGAAAAGGAAGGAGGGAGGGGTTTGGGTGGGGTGGGGGGGGAAAAAGGGGGGGGGGTGGGGGGGAGGGAAAAAGGGGTGGGTGGGTGGGTAATGGAGGGGGTAGGGGGGGGAGGGGTAGGGGGTGCGGCCAGAGGGATTAAATGCACTGGTGCAGTGTCCCCCCTCCACCCCCCCCCATTTTCCCCCATCTCTCCCAAGCATCTCTTTTCTGTCTCCTTTCTCTTTGGGCCCATTCTGTCTGTCTGTCTGTCTGTCTGTCCCGTCCTGTCTTCTTCTTCCTTTCTTCCCCCCGTCCCCTCTCCTCTCCCTTTTCTCTCTTTCTCTCAATCTCTCTCCCCTCCTCTCCTCACCTCTCTCCTTTTCTCTCCTCTCCTCTCTCTCTCTTCTCCAATTTTTTTTTTTTTGCCCCTAGCTTTAAATTTTATTTTCGGTTGAGAGACAATTATTTTTTTTTTAATTTAAAAAAAGGACGGCCAGACAAAAGTTCTAAACGAACCACCCCACAACCCCATACCCCCCCCCCCCCCCCAAACCAACAAAAAAAACAAATAAAAAACCCAAAAAAAAAAACTTTCCAATAAAGCCAATAAAAACATAAACAAATAAAAAAACAACCCCCCCCCCCCCCCCTCCAAAAAAAAAAAGGGAAGGAGAAAAAAGGAAAATGAGCTAAAGACGAAATAAAGACGAGAGATTCTTTGACTAGGGGGGGGCTTTGAAAAGAATTAAAAAGCTTTCCGGGGTAGGTTTAGACGGGTAGATAGGTAGACAGAGGGGAAAAGGACGGGTATAGGTAGGCAACGGGTATTTTTTATCTTTTTAAAATTTTATTTTAATCCCATTTTATGTCACAGCAAATTTCACAGGGGCACCCCCCAGGGGAGACGCGCCCGTCGCCACAAACAGCCCTCCCCTTTATTTTTTTTTTTTTCTTTTTTCCTGTAACAACTTATTTGTTTCCCTATCTGATTTTTTTTTTGTAAAAATTTTTTTTAAAAAACCACCCCCCCTTCCCCGTGGGTTTTTTTTACGTGCGCCAAATAAAGCTGTATAACACAGGGGATCTCGGTTTATCGTCTCATCCAAAAGACAGCACCCAGCCCACCACTCTGGTCAAATGGATAGGGGAAAAAATTTTTTTCCCAAACGGGGTTTTGAACCACCGCACACTCTGACCCGGGCTTTTTCGCTTTTTAGGAGGGGGTTTTTTTAAAACCTTAGGGGAAAAAAAAAACCCCAGGGAGGGACAGGAAAAAAGGGAAAAAAAGGGGGTGAAAGGGGGTTCCTGGTTGGACAAAGGGAAAAAGGTGGGGTTTAAAGGGGTTTTTGGTGGGGGCCCCAAAAATATTAATTTTTTGGGCCCAAAAAAAAATAATTTTATTTTTTTTTTAAAAATTAAAAAAAAAAAAAATTTTTTAAAACCCAAAAAAATTTAAAAATTTTGGTTTTTCCCGGGAAAAAGTAAATGAAAAAAAAAGGGGGGGGGGAAAAAAGGGAAAAAAAAGGGAGAAAAAGGAAAAGGGAAAAAGAGGGGGGGAAAAGGGGGGGAAAAAAAAAAAGAAGAGGGGGGGGAAAAAAGGGGGAGAGAAAGGGGAAAGGGGGGAAAAGGAAAAGGGGGGAAAAAAAGAGAGATTTTTTTTTTTTTTTTTAGGAAAAAAAAACCAATTTTGGTTTTTTCATTGCCCCTGGATGCCAAAAAAAAATCGTTTACCGGCACAAGGGGGCCCCCAAAAAAAGGGGCGGATTTAAAGTGGCAAAATTTAAAAAAAAAAGAAAAAAAGGGGAAATAAAAAAAAAAAAAGGGGGGGAAAAAAGGGGAAAGGGGAAAAAAAAGCCCCAAAAAAGAAAAGGGAAAAAAAAACCCCCCGGGGGGGGGGGGGGGGGGGAAAAGGGGAAAAAAGGGGAAAAAAGGGGGGGGGGGGGGGGGGGGGGGGGGGGGAGGGGGGGGGGGAGGAAAAGGGGGGGAAAAAAAAAAAAAAAGGAAGGGGAAAGGGGGAAAAAAGAGGGGGAAAAAAA
>JASPKP010002114.1:0-7500 GCA_030674155.1 Stramonita haemastoma
GTGTGTGTGTGTGTGTGTGTGTGTGTGTGTGTGTGTGTGATACACAGGATCGCGGTCTAGTGTTTATTCAGAAGACAATGTGTACAAACTACCAGAAACTTTGTGGACAGGGAAAACTTCTAACTTCACACGGGACTATGTGAACCAGTTTTTTTTGTATACATTAAAATGGACGTAAAACTAACATTGCATTTTATCCCACAAAATGTTGTGCCTATGTGTATCATTATGTGTCTTTTGTCGTTACTGCTTTGTCATGCCTCAATAGTATTCGTTTGTTTAGTGTCGACTGATATCTTTCTTTGCTTTATGCCTCTCTCTCTCTCTCTCTTTCTCTTTCTCTCTCTCTGTATAATCGTGTGAACACAACTTGATCCTTCAACTATAAGTTGATAAAAATAATGAAACAAGGTTGTGAAGGTGTGGGCCTTCATAGCCGTCATGTTTAGTACGGCATCTCCTCACCATGGAGACACTAGGCCTAGCTTGTGTGAAGGCTAGACTATTGACAGCTTCGAACCTGCCTTCCCCCCCCCCTCCCTCCACCTCTGCTGCAACACCGGAGACCAGACGGAGTGAAGCGCCCTTCTGTGTCCAGCCTCAAGTGGTGTTGTGCTGTGACGCTCCAGTGGGTCTGCATTCTCTAAACATCTGTACTGCTGTAGCAGAGACATTCAAACCGCCCCCCTGAGGTTTGCTTCTCAACAGGTGGTTTCGTCCAACTCTGCCGTTGAGTTGCTATTGCGCTCGGCTTCGCTCTTCTACGGCAATTGACTTCGCTGGAGTTCGTATCGGAAATTGTTTTTCTTCTGTTTAATTTTTGGTGCACTTGGCCAGGGGCCAATTTTAGACAGCCTTATTAGATATGCTATTGCTGACAGTGTTGGAATGAATGTTCATACCCTGTACTGTCTCCCTACCATGGTAACATCTCTTAGTGTCCACTCAACTCTGTACTGAGCCATTGATTACCTTGCCCTTACCCCCTCCCTTCCCTCCACCCCTCTTCCTCCCTTTTTTTGTTTTTTTTGTGTTTTTGTTTTGTTTTGTTTTGTTTTGTTTTGTCTGGGGTGTTTGAAACTGCCGCCATGGTCCTGCATACAGTGAAGAATGCAATGTACTTAATAATGTGAACTGTAGGACTAAGGACCATGGGTTAAAAAAAAAAGCAGCACAAGAATCACTAGTTCCCCCATACTCTCCCCACTCCATCCCACATCTCCAATCTCCTTGTCACCCCCCCCCCCCCCAAAATGTCTGCTGTCACCAATGACACCCAAAGTACCTGGGTCCCCCAAATAGATATAAAGATAGACACAAAACAATTAACTTTTCAAGTCCCATTCCCACTGCTTCCAGTAGCAAGATCTGTCTTCTATAAACGTTACATGTACAGTGTCAGTAATCAACCAGGCTTTGACACATATTGGAATGATTACTCAAAGCCTAACAAACCCCTTTCCTTCAGTGACATTGGCGACCTCTCTACTATCCCCACCACCCTACCCAGTGACGAACTTTACAAGACTAAAATTCAAGTCAATTGTGCTGACAGAAAACTAATCACCATCACCACCTATTACACAACAGGAACTGTACTGGTACAAGGGAACTTGTGCAGAAGATGGCTCAGAAATGAGTTCCAATCACTCATTCAGGTAATTCGAGCCATCTTCAGTCTGACAAGAAGCAGAGAGACCCAACCAAACCTGGACGAGGCTGTGCGTGACCTGTCGGAACTACCCCTACCCCAACCCAAAACCTCCAGATCTGGTAGAATAATTCCCCAGGATATCCCCTCCCCATCCAAGAGTCCCTGCCTCTCCAGATTGCCCTCATTGATCAATCCCACCACCAGCCCACCACCCAGCACTGATGATCAGCTGCCTGATCTATCACCACCCTCACTCCCACCAGTCCAGCAGTCAGGCCGGATAAACACACCTGTAGGGAACACAAAACAAACCCTTCCACAAAACAGAGTACAAACACCACACCCACACCCTGTGCAGATGCATGGTCTCCCTCACACAGCTGAAAACAGGAAAGAGATCAAAACATGCTGTCAATCCAACAATCAGCCAAAAAACAACTCACAAAATACACAGACTAATACTGTGCGACATGTTTCTGCATCAGTCACTCATCCTCACAAAAAAACACGTCACCATCCTCGTTTCCTCTGCAAATATACACCCACCCTAACACCACAACCACAGAAACAAAAAATACACTCACTATCCACTTCAATCAAAAAAACCACAAAAGCCTTAGGTTCTCTTACCAAGATTGTTCTCAAACTGCAAAAAGAAAACCAAGACTTAAAGACAGAACTGAAACAGCTGAAACACACATTATCAAAAGAACACACACAAAAGCACTCAACTGTACAGTCAGATGAAGAACAAGACACCCTCCTATCATCCTTCCCAACCACCAACAGATTCTCTCTTCTCTCCCACAATGAGGAAAACAAAAAACAATGTATTCATGACAACACTGACCAGAAGCCAGCCCCAGCTGATCGAACTCCACCTTCACCACAAGACACAGTCAACACTGTCAAAATCAACAACCAAACAGACTCTGTCAAACAAACTTCCAACACCACCAAAGAAATCAACAACCAAACAACAGTCAACACTGTCACCACCACCATCAAAAACAACAACCAAACAGACTCTGACCAACAAACTTCCAACATCCCTGAGGACAATGACTTAAACCCAAATGTATGGACAAAAGTCTCTCTCAAAAAAAGAAAAAAAGACACAAAACTCCAAACACACACTTCTGAAGCACAACAAACTACTACCAACAGCACTCTCACACCACGCCAACAACTAGCAGAACATAGAGTACATTCCAGCACAACTAACCTCATCTTAGGTGACTCAGTAACACGACACATCAAATCTGATATTCTATTCTACAAAGGCAACACTCAAAACATTAATATCTCAGGTCTCACTGTCGATGACCTTATTCATTGGCTCCATCACATTCCCAACAACAAAGAAGTACAGCACATCATTTTTCACACAGGAATCAACACATGCAAACACACAGCTATCACAGAAAGCAAATGGACACAACTCATCAGAAACATCAAACACGTGTTTCCTAGAGCCAGGCTGCTGGCATCGTCCATCATTCCCCCAATGGGACAGCACCCCCTAAAAAAAACAGTTAACATTTCCAACATATCCCTAGCCAAAGTGTGTGCTGCAGAAAACATCCCACTTGCAGACCACTCTACCATATTTATAACCTCCAGTGGGGCCCCACGCAAAGATCTGTATTCTGACCCTCTTCACCCCAGCCCCAAAGGTGCAGACAGGTTAGCATACAGCCTCAAATATGCCGACCCCAGACATAAAAGACAGCCACTCCTGACAACACCCACTACACGACCTACTGACGAACATATGACCCATCCACCATCGCTAGTATACAAAGGGTATCCTCCACACCCCAGTGTTCCTGGTTACCCTTTCTCAAAGCAAATGTCTGGATGCCACCCCACCCCCCAACCCCAGAAGGACAATGTCTGGGCCAACAGACAATCCCTCAGGCAACTACATCCAGTGAGGACCCTGCATTCTCCCTACCACATGCCCCCACCCTACCCAGCAATGCCCTCTACCAGACCTCACCCAGCTCCAGCTTCCCTCGTAAATCTTCCTTACCACCAGCCCAACATAGCATACACCATAGAAACTCTGGTGTGATAAAGTCACAATCTACCAACACTGCAATAATGAATAAGAATGTACATGTATGTTTAAGTATATGTGTATGCATGTGTGGACATACATACGTGTGATATGTTTATGCATATGTACAATCATATGTAAGTGTTTGGATGTGTGTTTATATACATATATATGCACACACACACACACACACACACACACACACACACACACACACACACACACACACACACACACACACACACACACACACACACGTGAGTATGTGAGCTGTGAGCAAGATGGTAGTGTATTTGTGCACAAGTGTGTAAGTGCGTGAGCACAACTTGACCTTCAAATATAAGTTGATAAAAGTAATGAAACAAGATTGTGAAGACCATACTCATGCTCTGCAACCCATGGTATTGAATTATCAACTTGTGACAGAGTGGAACTATAGATATACATACCAGTTTTTTCTGTGCTCCAGACACACACACCCAACCCAGTGCTCCCATTGTGTAGCAAATTGTGACTGGTCATTGCCAGACCATACTATGCTAAAAAGACTGTGACTGAATATTATCTTGTTTATATATATATATATATATATATGTATACACATATGTACACACATACACACATGTGTGTGAGGTGTGAGCAAGATGATAGCATATTGTGCCCATATGTATAATCGTGTGAACACAACTTGATCCTTCAACTATAAGTTGATAAAAATAATGAAACAAGGTTGTGAAGACTGATATTTGTGCTCTATTTGTGCTCTACAACCCATGGTCTTGAATTGTCAACTTGTGACAAAGTGGAACTATATATATACCAGTTCTTCTGTGCTCCAGGCACCCCCACCCAACCCAGTGCTCCCATTGTGTAGCAAACTGTGACTGGTCATTGCCTGACCTTACTTAAACTGAAAAGACTGTGAGTGAATCCACTGGATCTTGCTGATTGTGCGTGGACATCTTGTATCCCAGGAATTGTGTGCATCAAGAGATACTTTTATTATTCTCTCTTCTGTTGCATTGTTGTTGTTTACAGGACTTGCTTGGCATAGTATTGCCTTGATTGTTCTTGACTTTTATTTTATTTTTTATCTTCTTTTTTTTTTTTTTTAAACCTTGTTCTGCCTTATCTTTTTTTATGGTTTTGATGGTCTGTTGATTTGTTTGATTTGTTTTTTGATTTTTTGATCTGATCTTGTTTTGATTTGTTTGTTTTGATTTGTTTGATTTGATTTGTTTTTTGATTTGCTTTTTATTTGTTTCTCTGAAGAAGCCTGACAGTTATTTTAACTGAATTACTACATTATTGTGTGTTAAATGTAAAGTTATTTGATTTTACTCCTTAACCCATTTCATTTGTTCTTCTGAAGAAGGCTAACAGTTATCTTGACTGAGTTATTATTATTGTGTGTTATACGCAAAGTGATTTTGATTCTACTCTTTAATTCATTTCATCCCCTACCCCCAATCAAGTACTTATACTCCCCCCCCCCCCCTTATTAGTAAACTTTCAACATATTTTCATTTTCCCCATTCACCAAAAAAGGCAAATTTACAACACATTACTACTTCTCACCAAAGTACCTATAGCAGATGCATCCAAGACATAATACCTGGCCCTCCAAGGATGGCTTACGAATTTGCCACCTAAACATAAACCATGCAATTAACAAAATTGAAGATATATCAACACTCATCACAAATCAAGGTAAACCATTTCACATACTAGGGCTTTCTGAGTCAAGGCTCTCAGAACATATAATGGACACTGACATACACATACCAGGTTATAAAATCTTGCGAAAAGATCCACATAAGCCAAAAGAAACAGGTGTGTTAGTATATATTAGTGAATCTGTAACATTCAAACGTCTCCCTGACCTAGAACGTCATGAAGTAGAATCTATCTGGATTGAAGTTTCAGTGAAAGGTACACGGCCTGTTGTAATAGGGTTCTGTTACAGGAATCCAACAGAAAGAACAAATTGGATAGACAAATTTGACTCCATGATGAATGAAGTCCTACTTGAATGTCAGGAACTAATCTTACTGGGGGACTTCAATATTGACCTTACTAAAGTACATAATCAATGGACCCAAGTTACGAATTCCTTCAATCTTCACCAATTAGTTAAATCTCCCACGAGAGTCACATCAAATTCAAGCACACTAATTGACCATATCTATGTATCAAACCCCGAAAACATCATAGAAACATGTGTCCCTGTCTATAACTGCAGCGACCACTACCCAGTCTGTGCCACTTGGTCAAAAAAAGGAACAAAAATTCCCAAACCTGGCCATAAAACTATAACCTATCGTTCTTTTGCAAAGTTTAATGAACAACATTTTCTCCTAGAACTATGTAACTCCACGCTGTCGGAAACATTCAACATTGCTGATCCAGACTTAGCTATTGAGTTCTGGTTAAAGACATTCACTGAAATCTATAACAAACATGCCCCACTAAAAACCATTAGGATCAAACACGTCCCCAAACCACCTTGGCTCACAAAGGAACTAGAGGAAGCATGTTATCTAAGAGATTTTCTAAAAGAACACAAATATTATGAGGAGTCCAAAAAATTAAGAAACGCCATAATCTCACAAAAACGGCGTGAAAAAAAGAAATATTTTCAAGACTTACTATCTTCCAAACAAAATTCAAAGACTGTATGGCGAGCAATAAATCAAATAACAAACAATCAATCATCTTCCAAATCAAATATAATCAAAGACATCTCTGCTGAAAAACTTAACAACCACTTCATCAATGTTTCTTCTAACGTAATTAGCAATGATAACTCAGAATCCAATGACCTCAATAAATTAAAACAATACTGCCAAGAAAAGCATATACCTTCAAAACTTCACTTACCATTCATGTCTGTTTCAGAGGTCTATAACTATCTGACTCACCTCAAACAATCCAGAACGCGTGGTCTTGATGGAATAGACAGCAAAATATTAAAATTATCAGCTCCAGTTATCACAGACACCCTAACATATATATACAACCTATGCCTTGATAAGAACTATTTCCCCAACGCCTTCAAATGTGCTAAAGTGATCCCCATCTACAAGTCAGGTAATACTTCAGATCCTTCAAACTATAGACCAATCTCTATTATACCTATCCTTTCAAACCCCTGGAAAAACATATGAATAAACACTTAGTCCATCATATAGAAACCAATAACTTACTCCATCCTAATCAGTCTGGATTTAGACAAAAGCACTCGTGCCATACAGCACTAACCAGTCTTGTTGACAACTGGCTATCAAACATTAATGATAATAAATTTTGTGGAGTATTATTTGTTGATTTCAAAAAAGCATTTGATACAATTGACCACAAACTTCTCCTTAAAAAGCTAGAACTGTATAACATTTCAACAAAAACCATACGGCTACTAGATTCCTATCTTACAAACAGGCAACAGTGTGTCTCAATAGCTACATCAACATCCAAACTAAAAACCATTCATTATGGAATACCACAGGGATCCATATTGGGACCAATTCTCTTTTCATTATACATAAATGACCTCCCTTTACATATCCATTCCAAATGTGAACTATTTGCTGACGACACAACCATACATACGAGCCATAACAACATTGACTATCTTGCAACCATATTACAAAAAAGCACTGACGAACTTGTCAAATGGACAGAACAAAACCACATGTCAATTCATCCCCAAAAAACAAAATGCATGCTTATCACCACCAGACAAAAGCGACAGAATTTATCACATAAACTGTTTAAAATCTACATA
>JASPKP010002114.1:12500-15000 GCA_030674155.1 Stramonita haemastoma
GACCACCAAGCTCTTCCGTCCCCCCCTCCCGTGTTTGTTTGTGTGTGTGAGTGTAAGTGTGTAAGTGTGTGTGTGTGTTTGTGTGTGTGTCTGTGCGCGTGTGTGTTTGTGTGTGTGTGTGTGTGTGTGTGTGTGTGTGTGTGAGTGTAAGTGTGTGTGTGTGTGAGTGTAAGTGTGTGTGTTTGTGTTTAGTGTGTGTGAATGTGTGTGTGTTTGTGTGTGTGCATGTGTCTGTGTGTGCATGTGTGTGTATGTGTGTGTGACATGGAAATGGAGAAGGAGAGAAAGAAAAGAGACAGACGGACAGACAGACAGACACAGACGGGCAGACAGACAGACATACAACAAACAATTTGAATATCTGCCTCCGTTCAATGTAAATCATGACAAAAAAACCGTTTCTTTCTCCCAGATAGACTCATGGCTGGACACCCAGACTTAATAAGGAGATGACTAGTTTGTTTTGATTTGTTTTTTTAAAACAAAAAACAGCTTTTTTGTCTTATCAGTCCAGATACAGCACAACTTTCCTCCACATTCACTGTACTCAATTTTATAACCCCAGAAAATATACTTCAGCGCTCAAAAAAGTCTATGTTCTTTAGGCTGCCGAAGTCCGAGCAATGCCTTTGAGGAAGTTTCTAAAAGTCTTATAGTGGGGAAGATGGCCGCCAAGAGTGACTATGCTCCGGTAGAAGCAGTCAGGAGGGTCAGACATGAACAACACTTTTTTCCTGAAATCCAGGAAGCCCGGATTCTATAGAAGTGGCCGCGGAAAGGAAGCTAGTGCTGCCTGTTCAGCGATAGTCTGTTTCACTGAAGGCGGCATGGTAAAGCACTTCAAGTCAGTGTTTAACAGACCCGCTACTTCAGCTGTCTTTTGTAGTGTGTGGCTTCTTCTATACCACAACAATCGTCTCGCTATTTTGTTTTCTTTGTGCTACTATTCCTGCTAGTGCTCTAAAAAAAATTTTTTTTAGTACTGTAAAGTTTCTGCCAAAACAATGATATCACCCAATAGAGCTTCTAACCGTTACCATCATATGTTCAACATTGTACCCAAAATACCTTTTGCAACAAAAGAAATGCGTGTGCTTCTCTGCCAATTCAAACGCTTCTTTTGGATGTTATAAAGGTAGAAATGCACTATAGCCCTAATTTAACTACATAAGATTTATTCAAAGAACTCAGTATTTATTTGGGGGATGTGGAAGAGACACGACGCAGAAATGCAGTCACCTACGTAGTGCTTTTTTGTACTTTAGAATTTAGACATTAAGCTGTTAATTGACCAAACTTCTAATTCAGTCACACTACTGATCTGATTTATATTACATTAGAATTTGCTTGGCTAATCATGTTCGAGTTCAAAACTTAACAGTAAACCTGAAAACAAAAGCACACTTAGTAAAAGAGGAGAAACTGTTGAAAGGAAGTAACTATTCAAAGCCGGGAGACAAACTACATAGACAGCCAAAAAATACAGTGCTATGTAGAAGGTTATTCCTTTTCTTTGAACTCCTGAAGAAATCTTTGACCATGGCGCTTTAAATTAGCCCTGTTTTTTTTAATTTTTTTATTTCATTCTTTTATATTTTGATCAAAAGGCTTTGTAAATCATTGATCTAAGCTAAACGCCAAAGACTACAATACAATCTTGATCTTGATCAGGCTTAGAATGTCGTGTTAAAATCAGCTTCAACCATGACAAGTTTTAACATAACAACCTACATTATCCTGAATTCTGAGCATGGCTGCCTATTATGGTCAACTGTTTAAAAAGCGTTGTACATTAAATCTTCCTATTACTTAATAGCGATACGTATGTATGGTAAGATTGAAATGATATTATGTTTTTAAATACCGTGTGGGTATCCTCTTCAGCTGTTATAAGGTCTTAGCGCTGCAACCTGCACTCCCTTTTATAGAAGATAACAGTCTTCTGAAGTCGAAATATGCCTGGCTCTATGGCGAGAAACATGAAAAGAGTCATACACTCAAACTCACCATCCAGGGTGTACATAAACTCGTACAGCTATTCCCAGTTGCGATGAAAATAGACATGAACAATAACAACAATAATAACAACAACAGCATCTTTTAAGGTATTAGGTTATTTACTGGATGCAGGCATGCACTCATCTCAAAAAGGAAACTCCACACACAGAGAGAAAATTTGATTTTCACCGGCTTTTATTACATATTACTGATAACACAAGTTAGCTCACACACACACAGACACAGATACACACAGACACACGCAAACACAGACACACAGACATATATACATATATACAAAAACCTGAACACCGAAAAAAAATAATGAGAAATATTAATACATCACCAATATTCATATTTAATCATAACGTCAAGCTCAGTTCAAATGTACAGGATGATATATAGGAATACTAAGCAGTAACAAACAGCGGGCCATCAAAAACATGAAATAAACCCCACAAAAAACACAGGACTGTGATGAAGTACGTCTCCATACAGTTAT
>JASPKP010002114.1:17500-20000 GCA_030674155.1 Stramonita haemastoma
CTCCAGAGGGAAAATCCCCTTCATCTGGCGCCTTGGCCGTCAGATAACAGGAGCAACACTTTATCAGCTAGGCTACCCCACCCCCACCCCCACCCCCCCCCAATGCTATAAATTGTCACCTACCCCTACCCCTTACCCCCTCACAAAAAGGATTGACAGATCTACCGTAGCATTCATCAAATCCCTTACACGTAATAAAACCTTTTTTGAAAAGTAAGAAGCTCCATAATAACCATCGTCATAATCTTCCTGGCCTTATCATGTACAACACAGCATACCACCAAACAACAACTGTGAAAATAACCATAGTAATAACGAACTGCTCAAAAACGAAAAGCGACAAATAAACAACAGCAGCGAAAAACAACGACTATTTCAACAACAGCATTAACAACAACAGATGACAAACAAGCAAAATACACAGAACAAAGTGAAACCAAAGAACAGAAAATCACATTAACAACAAAATACCTCAAGCAAATAAATCATAATTATTCAAAACACGATGCAGAGAGAAAACAAACTGGAAACTGAAGAAGGATGTCCTTTAACTGGAGACTTTTTTTTACATCCCAAATCATCACATCAAGCAGCGAAAGCTCAAGAAAATAGAACAAAACAGCAACAACAAACACCACAAAATGTATGAAAGCATCAACAAAAACCATAATTATTTTCAAAAAGCCACTCATGTCGATTTATTGACGTGTGTTCATTCAAAGCACATCCCAAAAGCCCTGTATTTAATTCGTCAATTAGCAAACGCAGCGGAACGCATTTTCGTTCATATGACATAAACCATAGGTGCTATCTGAGTGTTCGACAATGAAAATAAAGAGTCAGCAAAATTGGATATAACAAAAATGTTGTCTTCATAACATGAAGTTATTCGGAATGGGATGGAATCAACTTTTTTGTAGCTCGATGCTTTTGTGGGAAACGTCGCGATAGCATTGTATTGTGTTGTGTTGTGTTGTGTTGTGTTGTGTTGTGTTGTGTTTGTTTGTGTTGTATTATATTGTATTGTGCAGTATTATATTGCACTGTGCTTTATTGTATTGTATTGTGATGTTTAGTGTTTTACTGTATTGTATGCTACTTCTCACCAGAGAAGATTTTTCTGCGTAAAATGTGCGCTGTTCTACCAGAGAGGGGGAGGGGGGGGAGCGTGTTTCCACAAGAGTATTGCCACCCATTGATTAAAAGCAATTCCGCTATGTGTGTAATACAAAACAAAAAAAAATTCAACACCGCTGATACCACCACCGTCAGCAACACTACCACTACAACCAACAACAACTGGAACACTGGCATAACTCTTGAACGGGATGTTTACAGACCATGTACGGCACGAAATGCGTCCGGGGGTGTTGTTTCATCTGAACAAAACGAATAAAAAATAAATGGTACAAGACTCTCTCTCTCTCTCTCTCTCTCTCCTCTCTCTCTCTCTCTCTCTCTCTTTCTCTCCAACAAGTACGACTGTGACGTCAATCTGACAGATGGCGTCACTATGAAATACGTATACTAGCCGTAGCTGCACTGATTGCTGTTTCGTCATTAAACATTTTAGTACATCGACTGAGTAGCAAACACACACGCACGCACCACACACACACACCACACACACACACACACATACTCACACCTGTGACCACCAATATCCTCCCGAGTGCTTGTGCTTGAAATCAAGCTCACGGACATGCGAGCACACACACGCGCTCACACACACACACACACACCACACACACACACACACACACACACACACACACACACGCATTTGTATAATATACACGCGCACGTGTGTGTACACACACACACACCACACACACATACACACACACCCCTATACTTATATCCATACATCGTGCGTGTTATAAGCACGTTTACACGCGCGCGTGCGTGCACACACACATACACACACATCAATGCGTGTATTCGTACATAGACTAAATATTGCTAATAACACGGTCTCTAAACATATTTTAAAGAAACTAGTACACACCTCACTCCGGATACTACTAATAACAACATAACACACTTAACTGACATTATTTTTTGTTAAGGCCATTAAGCAACAAAAGGCAAAACACACAACGACAAACAATCACTCCAAGACACTGAGCTTCGTCTTCAAGACTGCCACAACACCAGACTTCACTGACCAAAAAGGTAAGGAATGCGGAATGCTATGGTCTTAATATGTACCAGGCACCCCCCCCAAAAAAAAAAAATAAAATAAATAAAAAAAAAAAAAAAAAAAATTAAATAACCACACTCACAGATTTCGCCGTTTTATCTTTGACGACAAATTAACCATTTTTTCAACACATTTTTCTTAGACACACATTCTTTGGTACTACATCCATGATCTCTGCTCATGCATCAATGTTCCAAGACTCATAGAAAAATAATAGATTGCGCTTACGGGCCAAATTTTTGCGATAAAATATGAGCGTATTTATGAAAAATACTGAAATTTGTGGTACATTTTGAG
>JASPKP010002115.1:2500-5000 GCA_030674155.1 Stramonita haemastoma
CGCACAGGCATGCACGCACGCATGCACACACACATGCACGCACGTACGCACGCACGCACACACAAAACAACACAACAAACATCCCACACACATACACATACACATACACACATACACACACGCCACGCACGCACCACACACAACACACACAACACAACACAACACACACACACACACACACAACACACACACACACACACACACACACACACACACACACACAACCACACACACACACACACACACACACATACACTCAAGCTTGCACATATGTATGGACCCCCAAATCCAGACTTCAATGTCAAACACCCTTTTTTTTTTTACTGAAGCATACAATGTAGCAGACACCATTGACTAGAAAAGACATACCTTTTTTTTTTATTTCTACATATATAATTATATATAGGCAAGGCAAGGGCAAATGCTTTTATTTCGAGCATAATAAATAAGCACTCGTGTGCTTTTTTACATCCAGTCCCCTCCCTTATCAGGGATAAGATATAAAAAAAAAACATCTAACTAAACAAAACAACAACAATGATGATCCAAATACCAAGAACAAGAAACCATATCAAGTAGCAAACAACAGACAATAGAGAGAGAGACAGAAGACAGAGTCAGATAGATAGTTTACATAAATAAACAGAGACAGAGAGAGGGGGGATCAATCAATCAATCAATCAATCAATTTCTTTTATTTCAAGGATAATGAATAATCACTCGTGTGCTTTTTTATATACAGTCCCCGCCCTTATCAGGGATAACATAATATTTTTTTAATCAACCTCTAACTAAAAAAAATTTTTTAAAAAAAATAATTTTAAAATAAAAAAACAACCAACCACACAAAGAAACAATCAAGGGCAACATGAAGACAATATGAAGGGAAAAAAAACATGAAGACAATGATAAAATAGCAATAAGCACACACACACAACAGAGGACTGAAATAAGCAATCAACAATCAATGATGAAGAGAGAGAGAAAGAAAGAAAGAAAGAGAGAGAGAGAGAGAGAGAGAGAGAGAGGAGAGAGAGAGAGAGAGAGAGAGAGAGAGAGAGAGAGAGAGAGAGAGAGAGAAGAGAGAGAGAGAGAGAGAGAGATGAGAGAGGAGTGCCCGCACATGTGTGTGTCTGTGTCTGTGTCTGTGTGTCTTTGTGTGTCTCTGTCTCTGTGTGTGTCTGTGTATGTCTATGTGCGTGTGTCTCTCTGTCTTTGTGTCTGTATATCTGTCTTTGTGTGTGTGTGTGCAAGCCTATGTGTGTGTACATAAAGAAATTTAAAAAAAAAAACTTGCCTTTGAAGTGCCTGCAAAGCTCTAAAATAGAAAAACACCGATAGACGGTGAGGAATAAATAACGGTTTTATGACAAGGAAAAACATCAAATCGATGGCGAGGAATACAGTAACAACAATCACAATAGCAAGAAAACAGAACAACGCATGCGAACGCGTGCAGAACATCTTGCGCACACGTTAAATCCTGTTCCGCTTTTCGTAAGAGTAGGCCATTGTGTGCCGGTGGGAACAGATGACGTTTACAAAACTGCATAACACGGGGACTGGATGTAAAAATAAAAAAAGCACAAGAGTGCTTATCCCATTTATCCTCGATATAAAAGAATAAATCAATCAAAACAATCAATCAATCAAAGAATCAGTCAAAATAACAGTTAAATGCAAGAAGAATCAATAACTTACATGAACTTCCACTTAGGCTTACTGGGTTGGATATGATCGAAAAACAAAGCATCTACATGCACTTGTGCGCACGCCTGCATAAATGAACACACTGACACACACTCTCACATATACACAAACGTGCGCACGCATGCATAAAAATATACACACAAAAACATAAAAAATACACACTCACACACACAACAACACACACACACACTCACACATATTTATAATACTATACACATTACACACACTTCACACACACCTTTAATACACACAACACACACACACACACACAAACACACAACACACAGACACACACACAACACACACACACAACACACTCACAACAGCACACACAACACACACTACGCACACCAACACACACACAAACACACAACACCAGACACAACACACACACACAGACACACACACACACACACACACACACACACACACACACACACACACACACACACACACAACACACACACACACACACACACACACACACACACACACACACACACCTTAGATGAGACTTAAACCGAGCCCGTTATGACGTACGAGAAGGAACGAAATTTGGGTTCGTTTTCAGAGCTAGCCATTGAGGCGAGTGGAAACAAATCAATTTTTAATCAAATAATCAACTGCTTTTACACGAGGATACGTGATAAAACACCTGGTGTTTTTTTTTTCACAGTCAGAAAAATTTTACAAAATATAAACACACCACAAAGAACAAATGGACGCACGCACGCAATTTTTTTTTATGTAAGTACGCACCCACACGAGTACACACACACACACACACACA
>JASPKP010002115.1:7500-10000 GCA_030674155.1 Stramonita haemastoma
AAGAAGAAGAAGAAGAAGAAGAAGAAGAAGAAGAAGAAGAAGAAGAAGAAGAAGAAGAAGAAGAAGAAGCTGCTGCTGCTGCTGCTGCTACTGCTGCTGCTGCTGCTGCTGCTGCTGATGATGATGATATGATGATGATGATGATGATGATGATGATGATGATGATCGATGTATGATGAACGAATGACGTGATTATGAAGAGCCTAATCGCAGAGCTACAGTGATGTCAGATGGGCACACACAGGAGATAACCCTAGATACCCCCGCCCCCACCTTTCTCCCCTCCCTCCCTCCCTCCTCACCTTTTCGTTACAAGAAGTTACAGTTAAATGCGGGAATAAACTGAAGCCATGCTCATTCGGGCCAATCATAAACTTTCCTCCATCTCAACAACTTCAATAGAATTTGGCAATACGTCAGTCCTTCTGTCCAGCTATGTGAAATGTCTAGGTGTTGTTATTGACAACACACTCCCTATGGAAAAATTCATCACCCAGACATGCTATCATCAATTACGATGCATAAGCGCAATCGAAAGTCTCTATCTGCTGATGCAACATCCAGGCTTGTTACATCTCTTATTCTCTCACGTTGAGAGAGAGAGGGGGGGGGAGGGATGGAGAGAGACAGACAGACAGACAGATAAAAAACATGGGAGACAGTGTAGTCTGTTGTCTGTTTAACAAATAATTATGAGAGAGAGAGATGGTGTGTGTGTGTGTGTGGTGTGTGGTTTTGTGTGTGTGGTGTGTGTTGTGTGGTGTGGTGTGTGTGTGTGTGTGTGTGTGTGTGTGTGTGTGTGTGTGTGTGTGTGTGTGTGTGTAGTCTGTAGTCTCTTTAACAGATACTGCTAACACTTAGCTTTTACCACCAGTTTTCCTTCGATGCAGTTTGTTGTGTGTTTTTTTTAATTTTTTCCAGCACTGGACTTTAAACAACAATATTTAATTCATATCATCGCTTGTGGCGTGACCTGTCAAGGATAGTCAAGGGATCAAAGATCAAAAAACCATCTCCTCTGAGATGGTCAGAAAACAATTAGTCTGAATTGACAGACAAATGATAATCATTCCTCATACCATTTGCCACGCTTCTGTTTTCCATCTGAAGTCACGAAGGAAATCTGATTGAGAGAACTGTGAGGGTTTTGTTGTGTTCAAGGATGCCTGCTGAAAAGACTGTGTACGAACTGACGAACACTTGTGCACTGTGTTCTGTGGTATGTAAGGCTGGCAAACATATGCCGACTTTCAACAGTCCATACTTTTTTTTTTGAAGGAATGTGCCATTGAAGTTAGAAGTTCTCTTAGTGATTCCGTGGCGAAAGAAACAGAGCGCGTATACTGAGTGCCCTCCAAGTTGTTAGTCTGGGAAATGCCTGACAACAATCAAGTTTTACTGAAGAAAAGCGAAATTTATCTCATCGTCTGTAAAAAGAATTTAGAATGAGACTGGATTGTGCAAAAGATATCATTACTTTTCAAGCCTGTGCAAATTATATCATTGTTTAAGAGAAATCAAACATTATCGTAGATAGTGATGATTTTCTGTTTTCATGTGGTTTGGTCATGAAGTACACACCAAATCACAATGGGTCACATCGAAACCATAAGTCTTTTTAACTTCTAAAATCTATCAGCTATTAGACCGTTAATGTTGCTGTCATTTAATCTAGTTGTTATTCACTTTCGAAAAGAAAAAGAACAGTTAATGATACAGATTAAATGATACAGATTAAATGTTAAAACGCGTTTTTGGACACGTGCCAATATAAAAGACAATTAAGAAGTTGTGTTCAGAGATTTCTTTGTTGACAAATGACAGGGATTGTTCCTCAATGCCTGTGATTTATTTGCGAGCAAATTGCATGGAGAACCATAGACTTCATTACCATCAATCTGTTTTGATCGTATCATTGTTTTCAAAAACGAAATCCTTTCACTTGTTCCTGTCTAAAGTTCTCATTTCCGGATTTCACAATTAAGTTACAAGCTGGAAAAAGATGGACGCCAACAACTGTCTAAAAACGGATACGGAACGAAAGGAACCTGGATGAGGACACCTGGGTCTTTTCCACGTTGTTTTGACAGATGTCAGGATGTCAGACCACTCACTTCATTTCTGTGTTTATCAGCTGAACAGAGTCACTTTCAGAGTAATGAAGCCAGTTTCCCACAGGAGGCCGCTACAGCCTCACAGGGAAGCAAGCACTCGTGCATATTCGCGCTCATACACGAAAACAAGCACTGCCATACACGTACGCACGCACGCATTCAAGTTAACAAAATGCATACACATATACACGCACGCGTGCGCGTGTACGCACGCACATACACACAAACAACACACACACACACGCACGCACGCACGCACACCGCACGCTCTCTCTCTCTCTCTCTCTCTCTCTCTCTCTCTCTCTCTCTCTCTCTCTCTCTCTCTCTCTCTCTCTCTCTCTCTCTCTCTCTCTCTCTCTCTCTCTCTTAGAATTAGTGTTAAACAC
>JASPKP010002115.1:15000-24589 GCA_030674155.1 Stramonita haemastoma
GAGGGGAGATAAGTCCAGGAGTAAATTTCATTTTGTACATCCACTTGCTTCCCTTAAAAAAAAAATAATAAAAAAGAAATAAATAAAATAAAAAAAAAAAAAAAAAAAATCACAATATATAGCAATGTAAATGAGAACATGGATACAATTCACATATACTATAGCAATGAAAATGAAAGCATGGGTAAATTTTAACACATACTATAACAATAAAGAATGAAAACATAGGATAAAATTTCCCACATACTACAACAATGAAAAATGGAAAAAATGGGTGATGAAAACTGAAAGCATGAGTAAAATTTTACACATACAATAACAATAAAATATGAAAACAGGGGAAATTATCCCACATACTATAGTACTGAAAAATGGAAACAGGGAAAGCCCTGAAATAGTTTTACAGTAGTTGGCCTTAGCCATAATACACCAAGTGAAGGGGGGGTGGGAGGGGGGGGAGATGAAGGAAATGAAATATCTGCACATGTGAACATTTCAAACACACCATAGTTAATCATGAATTTACACCTATGTAAATAAACATCCCCAACACTCCCCCATGTGAGACTGTCCATGGTAAAGTGCCTGCCACTCACTACATTGAAAATGACCCGCAATCATCATGAACCAAAGGGGATTGAGTCCATGACTCATGAGTACATCATCTTTTTTTTTCTTTTTCTTTTTCTTTTTTTTCTCCTCAAAAACAACCCTATCAATCCCATGCTCACACCAACCAACAGAAAATCTTACACCTTTAGCAACATCCTTATACAAAACAATTACATGATATCATTTTCATAGCAATCATATGCCAACAATGTCAACTCTCAAAATAAAAGCTGTACTTAACAAAATCTTCAATAGTCCAATGATCCTTTATAGAAAATAAAAGGAATGAGGAGGGGAGATAAGTCCAGGGGTAAATTTCATTTTGCCAACCACTTGCTTCCCTTTAAAACACACACACACACAACACACACACACACACACACACACACACACACACACACACACACACACCACACACACACAACACTCACCACACACCAGCTACTGTGTTTGTATTTTCACTTGAAAAAAAAATCAAAACAAAACAAATGCGCCAACACAAGTGTGCCTACCATTGTAACTTTGAAAACAAACACCAAAAGACAATGTTTAAGCTATCATTATAAACCAAGTTAAACATCTTCCTTCTACTGACTGCATGAAAAACAAATCTGGATACATTATTCCTGTGATTTACAATTAGATGATTTAAGCAAAACAAAAAAAAAGATGCCTCTGATGAATTCCCTTTAAAAATTTAGCTCTAAGGTCTTTGTAAATGCTGCAGTCAAACAAAAAATGGTGTCATTTTCAACCCCTTTATTATCACAGAAGGCACAATTTCTATCCTGAGCAGAATCACTGTATTCTATGAATGTTATTATTAATGGGAAGTACACCAAATCTTTGCTGGTAACGCAACACGGAAACAAAAATATCCATGTCATTTACATATTTTTCTCTTTCAAAAATTGTTTTTTATATGAATTATATATCTGATTCTTTTCCGCTCTTGTACAGTTCCGTTCCATTCTTGAACAAACCAGTCAACAAGTCTTTGTTTTTAAAAGCTCTCAAAAATATTTTAGCATCTCCTACTCCTTGCTGTAACCAAACAAACCATAACCAGCCTCACACAGAATCTCTCTCACATTTGAAACCCAACAACTTTTACCATTTCTGTCCAGATCAAATAACATAATGTATGCTCTATAGGGTACTCTTTCATTATCCATTTGAACTAATTTAAGCCAGTATCTTACACAAGCAACATATGAATTAATGTATAATGGAATCTTGCTAACTCTCCATAAACCATCTTGTTTGGTGTCCTCACTGGAAAACCTAAGAATCTTTTACAGGCCATTAAGGCACCTTTTTCAAGTGGGCTAGTCTATTAATACCCCATACCTCAATCATATAACAATATTGGTTGAATTTTTTATTCGAAAATTTTAAAGAATACATCGGGGTCTTTTCCCTTTTGTACCTGTGGAAAAACCTGTAAATTTTGCATAACACTTTCTTTCCTTTAATTGCAAAAAAGATCTGTACCCCTTTTAACACTATCTTATTTTGGTGAAATTAAACCCTAAATAAAATAACTGTTGCCACTTCTTCCCTTACCATTAAAGAACCATTTCTCCGTTGACCAAAAAACCCTCCTTTCCTAAATACCATAAATTTTGTCTTATCATTGTTTACGCATAATTTCATTTTACACAACACATATGTAAGATATCTAACTGATTTTGAAGGCCTCTGGGGTATTGACACAAAGCCCATCAGCAAACAACAAATAGCATTTTCCCAAATTGGGGCAACATCTGAACACCATGTTTGCCCTTTTCCTCAACATCATTAGCTAATTGATTATTGAACATTGAAAATAAAGTGGGGCTCAAAAAAACACCTGTCAACTCCGGTTGGACACTCAAACAACTCAGAAATTGAGATTTTTGAACAAACACATGATAGCAGTGAATTGTACATTGCTGTGAGAGAAGCGAGAAATTTTCCTTTAAACACCCGACTATGTAAGCACTCTAGAAGTTTATCATGTTGCACTGAGTCAAAACCCTTTTCTAAAATCTACAAAGGCTACATACAACTTCCTACCTTTTTTACTTAAACATTTCTACTAGGATATAGAGTAAAAATTGATCTACGTAAAGCTTTTTTCCGAAATCCGCTTGTTTGTCGAAAAAAATCATTAGTTTCTAACCAGGTATTATCTAATTTGGGATTAAAGTAAAGCACTTAAAATTATCTTAATAAAGATACACCTCTAAATTGTCAACATTTCGGGGGTCTCCTTTTTTTGAAGATTGGAATTATAAGTTTTTAACCACTTGGGAAAATTCCTTGGTTTAATATATTATTAAACAGTTTTGTTTAAAAATTTAAGAACAAAATACTTCCCCCAAAGCTTTCAACTTTCTGCAAAATAATCTATGCCAGATGCTTTTCCTCTCTTAAGCTTAGAAATGGCATCAAACTTCTTCCTCACGAATTTTTTTGATTTAAGTCATGATCAAGTTCTTCTAAAGCTCGTTTTCAATACTGATTTCCTCGATTGAGTTCTATTACTGTTTTGGTACAAGGATTTAAAGTGATTGACCCATCATAAGGCCTATTTGTTACTATTTTTTTTACCACCACATCCCAGTTTCTCAAGTGTTTCCAAAACTGCGGTGAATCTTCATTTCTTTAACAAGTTATCTGTTTGTATTTTTTCCTGAATGCTTGTTTCTTTGTTTTTTAGTAGAGTTCATATTTTTTCCCGCTTCTAACATATAATTTTCTATCTTCTTCATTACGAGATTTTCTAAACAGGCTTAATTTTTTCCGATTTCTTTTTTTAAGTTGCAACATTCTTCGTCAAACCATACTGACTTCTCTTTTTTTTACAAAAATCACTTAAAACATACACTGGCTTGAGTCTTTCAGACATTCTACAAAACACATCCAAAGCACAACAAAAATCTGTATCTAGCTTTTGATTTGCTTCTATCATTCTACTTGAATTTCACGCTTTTAACATTTCATAAATTTGCTTTCTTTTTTTTCTTTCCAAATCATTTTTCATGTGCCAAGCTTGTATTTTATTTTTTGTCCCACATCCACATTACAAACTTATTTTCTACTTGTAGGACAACAGGTAATGATCTAATCTTTAATTTTCAACAAATAGTGATAACAACTCATGGATAACAACAAATCGCAAAAAACAATAAAATAATCCACGTATTTTTTCCCCAAAAGGCAATAAAAGACGCTCTCATCAAATCTAGTTCATTCAGACCTTTTAAAAAAACACTTTAAAAAAAATTGCACAAGCCCCTAAAATGAAAACCAAAGTTGTTGGTTTTTATTACATGTGTTTTTTTTTGAAAATATTTTTTTTTTTTTTAGGTATTTCATAAAAAACATAGCGCCCCCCCGAGAAAAACATGTTTTCAGAACATTCTTGCTTTTTTGTCACCATTCAACAAAAAGGGGAAACTTAACATTTCATTCAGATCCTTAACATTTTCAATTAATTCAAGCCCTAAGCATCCCCTGCGATTTCCATAAGGGGAACCTGGGGGACATAAAACAAAAACAATATCTTTACTGTGCTAAAAAATCTTTACTAATTTCAAAACCACGTTTTAATATTCAAAAGGGAATTTTAATGTACAACCTTCAAAAAACTTCTAACCAAAAATATAACCCCCCAGAGTAACTTTCCCGCCAAAAGCTTCTTCGCTTTTGCGTAAATGAATGTAATCTGTAAACAAAAAGGGAATCAAAGTCATCCTTAAAAATGTTTCTGTCAGACAAAAAAATCGTAAGAGAGAAATAATTAACAAAATGATCATTACCAATTTTGAAAACCCCCTTTAAAGTTATAGTTTAGAAATTTTATTTGTAACTTATTACACTTTGTACAACATCCTGCAGGTTTTTCTGACCTGTTTTCTGTGATTGATATTTTTGCTTAACATCATTCTTCTGGAAATTGCCATTGTTTGCTTGGTGCGTGGCCGGCCGAATCCCATTTCATGTGCTGTCTGTTGGGGTGCATCCTTTTTTAAAAACATGGCCCCTTCAGTGGATTTGTTTTGCCCCCTGGGTGATTTTTGTTAAATAATCTACAAACGCCTGACTGGGGGATTTTCAGGGTGTCTGCCCCTAGTCACTACGTGTTTTTTACGGGGGGGAGTGCCTCTAGGACGCAGGTCCCTTGTTGTACACCCTGCGCTTTTGTCCAGTCCCTGCTTCCTGCTTGCCCCAGTCTTTTTTGGGGCTCGCCGTCTGATTGTCTCCCCCCACCCTTTGGTTTAGTCATGTCCCTCCGAAATCTTCAGTCTTGTTGTTTTTAAATTTTATTTTTTATCTCACTTTCTGCCGGGTGCTTGCATCAGATATATCTTTTCAGGGGTTTCCCTCCATACATTGCTTGTCATGTCAGGGAGTGTCACTTTTTTCCCCCCCCGTCCTATTTTTTTTTGTATCCCCAAAAACAGTCATCCTATCGTCATTTGTTATGTCCCTTTCCCCCTAAAATCTTGTGATTTTTCACTTCGGTCTGTCCCCACCCCCTTTAACCATTTTACCTGGCACTGAGTCATTGCAGAACAGTTTCTTCATCTGAGTGGAATTCAGATCCTGGTCACTGAGATCTCACTTCCAATGTTTTTTCTCATGGATGACAAAATCTGTATCTGGGGAATCTGCTCCCCCCCTGCCGACTGTGGCCTCCCTTTTTGTTACCCCCTGGCAGCACTTTTGAAGTGTTGGATTTTCGGGGTTTCCCCTCCTTTCATCCAAAAAACCTCTTCTCTGCTGATGCTCTTTCCTTTGGGGGTAATGCTTTTAATCGCCTCCAAAAAGAGGGAGTGCCTGGCACATTGGAACAGGGAATTCTTTCCCGGGGTAAAATCGGGCCAATTTTCCGGGGTGCTTTTTCTCGTTTCTAAATTTGTACCCTCTTCTCTAATTGGCTTGAAATCAGAAGGTAACTGAAAATTCTTCGTCCCCTTCAGAAAATGTAATGTTTGATGGTGAAGAGCCGGATGCATTGACAGTATCCAGGCCATGTTTTTTCTTTCTAGCATACTTTTGCAAATACGTTCATGTTTCCGTTGCCTTTGGCTGAAATTTTCGGGACCCCGGGTTGTATTGTTTCTATGGCCTGTGTTTTGGTGTAAAGCCCTACGCTCTTGCTTTCCTGCTTAATTTCTGGGGGGAGGTGAGGCCTTTTTTTTTCTTTTTCTTTTATAGCTCGGGAATTTACCCCAACTCTATTGCCGTGAATGAGCAGTTGCGTTTGTCTCTGACTTCAGTTTCCCATTTAGATAAAGCAATTTGCCTTGACTCTGTAGAAATCACAACTCTCTCTGTCGTGGGGTAATGTCAGATCCCCCCGGGGGATACCACTTGTCGCAGACTGTCCGAAGATCCGTCGCTGAGGATACCCATCTTGTCACCCCATCGCGTACTCCCCGGGGATGGCCGAGGTTCCCCCGGTAGCGTCCCCCCTGCTTCCCCCAATCCAAAGGCTCTGGTGATGTCATCGGATCCAGCTTGGGGACTGTGAATTTTCGTTCAATAGTTTCTTACGTTTATCTTGTGAACTCACTTCCAATCCCTCCTTGAACATTCTAAACTTCAGGTGCAAGCTTTCACACCTGCCCATGTTTCCACCTTTCCCCCTCCACTGCTAATTCTTTCGAACAGACCCGTTGTCCTCTTTAAGTTCTTTAATCTCCTCTGTGTTGGAGACAGCCTTTTTCTTTTATTTTTACAATTTCAAAAAAAAACGCCAATACTATTTTCTAGAAACAAAATCTTTCATTCTTTTTTTTTTTCATCCCGTTGATGGGAAAAAAGCCTTGCTGCTTTTTTGCTAACCCGCAATCTTTGAAACAGTCTTGAGGCGGAAAACACTCTCACCCTTTTTTTTTATTCCTGTGGGACGTGGGGGTTTTTTTTAAAAAACAATGGGAGTAATGCTACAGCCTCCAAATTGTCACACCCTCACGTGGGGAAAAAAAAAAAAAAAAAAAAAAAAAAGTGGGGGGGTGGAACGGTGCGAGTACAGCTGACAAAAATTCACGGAAAACTACACAAATTTTTTCGCCTTCATGCCAAACGAATTTTGGGGAATGAGCTCGGAACGTTTTTGGGAAATCAAAATTTTTATTGTTTCTTTATTTGATTTTTAAAATTTTTAATTTTTCCCCCCAAACCCCTGACCTTTTGGTTCTTTTTTATACCTTTTCTTACACTAATACACACACACCACCAGCAAAAACCTTTTAAGAACACAGGCCTCTGTCCTTCAAATTTTCCCCACACAACCAGAGCACTGCTTCGCCCCCTTTTTTTGAGAGAGAGAGAGAAGAGAGGAAAAGAGAGAGAGAGAGAGAGAGAGAGAGAGAGAGAGAGAAGAGAGGAGGAGAGAAGAGAAGAGCGAAGAAGAGAGGAAAAGAGAGAGAGGGGGAAGAGAGAAAGGAGAGAGGCGAGAGAGAGAGAAGGAGAGAGAGAGAGAGATTTTATTTATTTTTTTTTTATTTTATTTATTTTTTTTTAAATCGAGGATAACAAATAAGCAATCATTTTTTTTTCATCCGTCCCCTGTGAGCAGTTTTGTAAATAAGTCATCTGTTCCCCCCCCACACATGGCCTACCTTTAAAAAAGCGGAACGGATTTAACGTGTGCGCAAGATGCTCTGCGTGCGTTCGCAAAAAAGGGGGCCCCCGGTTTTAAATCTCACCAAAGACTTTTTGGGAGAGTGGGGGTCAGCACTGAGTTAACTCCAGAGAAAAATCCCTCGCCCGGGGCCCCAAAACCGGGGGCGTAAAAAGCCACGCAATTTTTTTGACCAAAAAAGGGTATCCTCCCCCCGAGAAAGAGAGAGAAAGAAGAAGGAGAGAGAGAGAGAGAGAAGAGAGAGAGACAGACAGACGAAAGACAGACAACAGACAAACAGACAACAGACAGACAACAGAAGAATCAGATTTCTTTTGGACCCAAGTTTTTTTAACCTCTTTTTTCTGCCTTGTTTTTTTTTTTGCACTGGTTTTTTTTTTGCCAGAATTTTTTTTTTTTTCGTTGTTTTTTTACATATATTTGTTTTTATTTCCACGCACCTTTGAACCAGTTTTTTAAAAAGTGTATTTTTTTCGAATTTTCTTCATCCTTTTTGCTGTTTTTTTTGGGTTATCTTTACTTTGAATGTTGGGAAGGGGGGGGGTTTTTTTTTGGTTTTGTTATTTTTTAGTCAAAAGGGTTTTTCTTTTTTGGAAGGGGGGGGGGGGGGGTTTTTCCCTTTTTTTGAGTTTTTTTTAACGATTCTTTTTTTTTCCAGACTTTTCAAAAGCACTCGCTCGCGTTGTTGTTAAAAATTGTGCGGGGTGGGGGGGAAGGGGGGGGGTTGTGTGTTTGTTTTTTTTGTGTTTGTGTGATTGTTTGAGTGTGTTTTTCTGTTTTACTGTCTGTCTGTCTGTGTATGTGTCTTGGTGCATGTTCCACATTGCAGCGTGTGAATCGGTGTTTCATACATTAAAAGAGCTTTTGTGCGTGGTATTTGACGCACGCACTCACACACTTACACTCACATACACACACACACACACACACACACAAAAAACACACACACACACACACACACACACACACCCCACACCCACAGCACAAACAAACACACAAAAAACAAACAAACAAACCCCCCACACACACTAACAAACACAAAAAACACACTTACAAAGTCGTTCTTAAACCCCCCTATCCTTTTATTAAGTGTCAAACCAAATTTTTTTTAAAGGAATCAAAAATACGGGTAATACCCCTCGATTTTAACAATAATATATAGTGATTTTTAGCTTCATGAGGTTTGATCATAACGTGATTTAAAACCCACAAAGGCAACGTCAACACCAGGGCCCTTTTTTTTTTTTTGGCTTCTCAAATTTAAAGCAAAATGAGCGTTAAAAAAGCTGCTTTTTTTTTAGTTGTTATTCCCCCTTTTCGGGGAAAAAAAACAGAATATTAATTTATAAAAATATATATATATATATAATATATATATATATATATATATATATATATATATATTATATATAAAAAAAGCAATCTCGGAAAAAGCGCCAATAAAAAAGAAAAAAAAAAAAATGTGCGTTTGAGATTTTTTTTTGGTGATAATCCATGTTAATCCTCCATACCTTAATTCTTTTTCGTAAAATTGTTTTAAAACCCCTAGATTTAAAACCCCTCACCTTGTTTACCATCGCTGTTCAAAAAAAAAAAAAACCCAAAAAATTTTTTTTATGCTGAAGGTTTTTTTTCTGGTTTTTTCAACTTAATTACAGGCTGTAAAACGATGGACGTCAAAATGCAAAAAAAAAAATAAAGAAAAAAAAAAATTTTAAAAAATTAACTGATTTATGAAGGGAACTGGTCAGAGCATTTTTATGGGGTTTTTTTTTTCTTGTTGTTTTGATCACATTAAAAGGTCATCCGGAAGGTTTTTGACCTTTTCGAAGTTCATGGTCATTAGCCAGAACAGAAAAAAAAAATTTTTTAAAAACGAAGCTAAGTAAAATCCACAGGGCCCCGGTATCTGCCTCTAACTCTGTCCTGTCCCGTATTGTCTCTGTCTGTCTTCTGTCTTTGTCGCTGTCGTCCCCTCTGTCTGTCTGTCTGTTCTGTTTTCTGTCCCTCTCTCTCTCCCCTCCCCCCCCTCCTCTCTCTTTATCTCTCCCCCCCCCCCCCTTCTCTCTTTTCCCCCCACTCCCCCACCCCACCCCCCACACACACACCACACACACTCAAAAAAACTCACACACCACACACTCACACACTCAAACACCACACGTGCGCTTTCCGAATTGTTAACAAATCACATGCACACACATAACAAATTGGACACACACACACATACCACACCATTGTTATAGATTCACTCCTCTTCTCTCTCTCCTCCTCCTCCCACTCCCTTCCCCCCCCCCCACCACCTCCTCTCTTTTCCCTCCCCCCTTCTTCCTCTCC
>JASPKP010000212.1:0-10000 GCA_030674155.1 Stramonita haemastoma
AAAATTTACAAAACGCATACACACGGGAATGATTAAAAAAAAAATTTAAAGCCATGAGTGCTTATGCCATTACCCCTCGATATAAATAGTAGTAGGGCACCCACGTCGGGAAGACTATGGAGCGCTCTAGTCTTTTAGAGCGCAAAAGCCTGGGCAAGTATTAGGAGGGCAACCTTTTACCCATGCATTAACCCCCCCCTCTCCACGGCACTGAATGATCCTTTGGAAAGGCAATGACCGATACGAAGGTTCCATACCGTCGCAGGAGCCACCAAAGTTGCCAAAACCTACTCCTCGAGCCGCTCGGGACTCCCAATTCCCCATTTTTCCTCAGGGATGGTGTCTAAACCAGACACCTTGTGAAAATCTGGTTTTTACACAATTTTGTCATCCGTCCTCCGCACACCGATGGCCTACTCTTCCCGAAAGGTGGAAACGGGCGCAAGATGTTCTGCGTGCATTCCACACGGGCCTCGGTTTTTGAGTCTCATCCGAATGACTTTGAATGTATATATACAATATATTAAACACCACTGGCTGGTGCCACACTGAAATGAGTCTGGGTGTCCCCATGTGCAGTAGAGGAGAAGAGGGGTGGAGGTAGTGGAATAAACGACGTGGGAATAGATACAGTGAGGGAGGGAGGGAGAAAGGAAGAAAAGAAGGGAGGAGAAAGAGGGGGGGGGAGAATCCAAAAGCAATTCCAACAGAAATTCTGTCCTGATACTATCCTCCACATGGATATGTATTTTAGGGGGGGGGGGTGGAGGGGAGCAGTGGGGGTGAAGGCCAGAGTACTCTCTGTCTGTATCTGTGTAGATGTGGGGAAGGAACTGTTTGCTGAGGGTGAGGGTCACAGCTGTGCCAGCTGATGGAAGAGTACTTCAAGGATGAGTGTGTGCGTGTGTATGTGAGTGTGTGTGTGTGTGTGAGAGAGAGAGATTCGTGTGTTGTGTGTGTGTGTGTGTGTGTGTGTGTGTGTGTGTGTGGTGTGTGTGTGTGTGTTTGTGTGTGTGTGTGTGTGTGTGTGTGTTGTGTGTATGAGAGAGAGAGAGAGATATTCGTGTGTGTGTGTGTGTGTGTGTGTGTGTGTGTGTGTGTGTGTGTGTGTGTTGTGTGTGTGTGTGTCAATGTGTGTGTGTGTGTGTGTGTGGTGTCTGTATGTCTGTGTCAATGTGTGTGTGTGTTTGTGTGTGTGTCTGTGTGTGTGTGTGTCTGTGTCTGTGTGTGCATGTATGAATGCATTTGCGTGTAAACATGCATGTATTGTCGTGAATAGAAAGCAATGTGTGCATCAACACCAATATGCGTATCTGTGCACACATCACTCATACACAATAAACGCAGGGGTCGTTGTGTTAGTCTCCGCAGTTGGTATGCCAACCAAAGAGTACAACATCAACCAAAATTGAATCATGGAAGCAACACAAACCACAGGACTAGGAACCCACGTGGACCTCTCCAAATTAAAACGAACATGATGGGATTGGACAGTAACTAATTAGTGCCATGCACAATGACCACACAAGTTCTGACATCCATATGTCGGGGAGTTGGTTGGTTGGTTGGTTGACTGGTTAATTGCTTGCTTGCTTGATTACTTACTTGCTTGCTTGTTTGTTTGCTTTTCTATTGTTTTCAGATTCAATATTCTAGATTTATTTCAAGAGAAAAACCCTAGGGGTTCATAAAACTTAACAAAAACCACAACTTGCAGACGTGGGCGTGTGAAAATACACACAACACAATCAATCATTCATTACACAATGAGCTAAGCTCTGAGGTTCACTATTGGTGAGAGTTTTGTGTATGAAACCGGTTTAACCTACTGTTAATATAGCTGCATTCCGACTTCGGGATGACGGAAAAATGCAACACCAGTGCGCCCGTGGTTTGGTTTGGGGGGTTTGTTGTTGCTTTCGTTGTTTTTTGTGGGTTTGGGGTGGGGGTTGGGGGGTCAGCCGTTTCTTCCCTGCGACGCAAAAGACTACGTTTGTAAAAGGCATGACAGGGATTAATGTCCGTGCAAATGTTGTTCGTGCGTTTGTACACAGGACTTCGGTTTATAGTTTCATCCGATGGACTTTCAGTAAGTGGAATCGGCACTGGTGTTAACTCCATAAGGGGAAATTCTCCTCGAACAGGCGTCTGAGTAGTGGCTCGAACCCGCGACGTCACATTGCGAGCTCAAGGCCGTAACCACTAGACTAAACCCGCTTCCCCTCCGTATCGTTTTCAGTTGTGTAGACTTGTAACATGCCCTGGCCTTTGTCCAAAGGCCACCTGTCCAAAACAACAGACACCCTGACCTGTCTGTCTGCCAGCATACACACTTCGTCCTTGGAAAAAATGAAACTGTCAATTTTCCTCTGAACTCCCCAGCGGTCAGACTGGTGTATAGAAAATTTGTGAATGTGAGAGGTTGGTAAGTGGTGTGTGTGTGTGTGCGTGTGTGTGTGTGTGTGTGTGAGAGAGAGAGAGAGAGAGAGAGTGTGTGTGTGTGTGTGTGTGTGTTGGTGTGTGTGTGAGTATGTGTGTGTGTTATTTGTTTATTTATTTATTCTTTTTATTTATCTATTCTTTTATGTCGAGGATAATGGAATAAGCATTCGTGCTTTTTTTTTTATACATCCAGTGTGGTGTGTGTTGTGTGTGTGTGTGTGTGTGTGTTGTGTGTGTGTGGTGTGTGTGTGTGTGTGTGTGTGAGTGTGTGTGTGTGTGTGTGGTGTGTGTGTGTGTGTGTGTGTGTGTGTGTGTGTGTGAGTGACACCTGTCTGCTGGCATACACACATTGTCTTTGAAGAAAACTGAAACTGTCAGGGTTTTTCTGAACTCCCCAGCGGTCAGACTGGTGTGAAGAAAATTTGTGAATGTGAGAGGTTGGTTGAATGTGTTTTGTGAATATGTATGTGTGTGTGTGCATATATGTGTGTATATATGCGTGTATGCGTGAGCGTGAGCGGTATGCGTGAGTGTGTATGCGTGAGCGTGTATGTCTGTATGTACACGAACGTACACGTAAAGCTGTTCAGTATAAAAGAACAAAAAAACGGGCAGGTATTCGTGTAGTTATTGAGCCCGAAGGTAGTCATCTCTCTCTCTCTCCTCTCTCACCTCTCTCTCTCTCTCTCTCTCTCTCTCTCTCTCTCTCTATCCTCTCTCTCTCCTCTCTCTCTCTCTCTCTCTCTCCCCTCTCTCTCTCTCTCTCTCTCTCTCTCTGACGTGGTTCTCTTTTCAACAACTCCTGGAGGTTTACAAAACCAACTGAATGTATTGAAATCTTGTTGCGATGATTTGCAATTAAATGTTAATACTAATAAGAGCAAAGTAATGGTTTTTAGAAAAGGAGGTTTTCTGGGGAAAAAAGAACAGTGGTTTATGACAATTTTCAAGCTAGAAGTGGTAAATAAATATTGCTATTTGGGGTTTTAATTTTACAACGAAACTTAGTGCTAAGCTGGGCACAGATCACCTTGTGACCAAGGGAAAGAAAGCTGTAGTACAATTAAAAAAGGTTTTTCATAGATACAAAGAAATTAGTGCCAAAGTATTTTTAAGATATTTGATGTTAAACTACAGCCAATTTTACTATATTCATCAGAGATATGGGGTTACATAAATTAGAGCATATAGAGAAAGTACACATGATTGTATGCAAAAGATTTTTGGGTGTACCACTGAAAACTCCAAACAAAATGATATATGGTGAGCTCGGAAGATACCCACTATACATTAACTCACATGCAAATGCTCTTAGATATTGGTTTAAGTTATTACAAATGAATTCTAACAGACTGCCATATAATGCTTATCAAATGCTGCTTGACATGGACATTTCTGGAAAGAACTGTTGGGTTTCTGAGATTAGACAAATTCTATGTGATACAGGATTTAGTTTTGTGTGGCTTCAACAGGGAGTTGTGACGTTAAAACATTCTTACGTATGTTTAAGCAAAGTCTAATTGATATGTTTATTCAGGAATGGTATAGTACAATTAGAGATAGAGACAGGTACGACAGCTATAGGAGCTTCAAAACAATATTTGCTAAAGAAGAATATATTTTACAGTTAGATACATACTGCTTTAGAGTAGCTGTGTCACAGGTGAGTAAACTTAAAGTTGAAGACGAAAAGCATTTCCTTTATGAGTGTTTCATGTATAAATGATTTAAGAATTAAATTTTTAAGTGATTGTGTTGATAGACCGTTACACGATCTGCTTAAAGCCGAAAACAGAGACAAAAATTACTGTCTGTCTAGATATATCTTTCACGCAATCAATAAGAGGAAAAAATTGTTGTATTAGAATGTTACGTCACAAACGATGACAAGGGTTATCGTTATGATATGATTTTTAGTAGCTATGTGTATATGACTTTTTAGTCACAAGGAAGGTACACTTGTGATTTTTGTTTGATTCACTTGTCCTATTATGTATTTGTGCATTGTCTTCATTATTCCTTGCATATAAGCTGAGCTTGGTAGTATTATTTCTTTGGATTTTGCCCACACTGCTGTGGTACTGTCAATCTCTCCTACGTCAACCATGTATTGTGGCCCAAGGCCGAAGTACATTAAATTTCAGAGTTCAGAGTTCAGAGTTTCTCTCTCTCTCTCTCTCTCTCTCTCATCCTCTCTCTCTCTCTCTCTCTCTCTCTCTCTCTCTTCTCTCTCTCTCTCTCTCTCTCTCTCTCTCTCTCTCTCTCTCTCAAACAAGGAATACATTATTATCCGGTGTTTCTCTCATCCAAATGGAAGACCAGGAGACTAAGTATCTCTCATTTAGCTGTCGATCCATTACCTGAGAGGTCACTAAGGTCATTGTAGAATTAATTTGGGGAGTGAGGAGGGGTAAAGGAGGGGAGGAGGGGGGACGGGGGGGGGGGGGGTGCGGAGACGGCGCTAATTGGAGTCAAATGTGTGCACGTGTGTGTGTGTGTGTGAGTGTGTGTGTGTGTGTGTGTGTGTGTGTGTGTTGTGTCTGTCTGTCTGTCTGTCTGTCTGTCTGTCTGTGTTTGTGTCTGTGTGTCTGTGTCTGTGAGTGTGTGTCTGTGTCTGTGAGTGTGTGTCTGTGCCTGTGCCTGTGTGTGCATCTGTGTGTATCTGTTTATCAGTGTGTGCATTTGTCTATACATATGTGTATGTGTGTGCCAGTGTCTGCGTCTGTTTCTATGTGTCTGTATGTCTGTGAGTGCACGTGAATGTGTGAGGGCGAGGGTATGTGTCTGCGAGTGCATGTACATAATTATGTAAGAGTGATCTTGTATATGCATGCGTTGGCGCGTGCGCACGCTTGTGTTGTGTGTGTGTGTGTGTGTGTGTGTGTGTGTGTGTGTGTGTGTGTGTGTGCGTGCGCGCGCGAGTGTATGTGTGTGTGTGTGTGTGTGTTCTAATAGAAGGAAGAAATTGTTGTGAAAAAATGTGACTTAACTGACGGGTGTGTTAAATACGCGATGTGTTTACATTGTTTCTATCATTCTAAACCGAAATATTACTTTTTGACTTAAGCCGAATTTGATATACACTAACAACAATATTAATGCAGTGTGGTATTACTGCTTATTAAGGTCAAACAGTGTCCAAGGCATGGGGATTGCGATCATAACTCAAAAGGAATATTTTGTTATTTTCATGTTCAATTACATTTTGCATGATACAATTATGTTGATTTTCCTCCTTCCCCCAAACTCCGTGTCTTGTGGCCGACAGCATACCCCGACACACAGGCACGTGCTCTGCGGAATTGTCAGGTGCTCCGTGACCTCACCTGGTTCTACCTGGGGTGATGACGGCCGTGTACCGTAGACCAGTGTGCTGCTTGATGTGTACATATGAAATGACAGTCACTGACAAATATTGTCAATACCATATAAAATAAAAATTTAAAAAAACTGTTTGCTATGGTTTCCATGTCAAACATTCCGCGTCGTGTTCGATTCGATCTTTCGCGATGCATGCTTGATGGGCTTTGTACTGCTTTAAAAACAATAAAATGTGTTCAGTGTTCATTGTTTTCTCTCTCTCTCTCTCTCTCTCTCTCTCTCTCTCTCTCTCTCTCATCCTCTCATCTCTCTCTCTCTCTCTCTCTCCTCTCTCTCTCTCTCTCCTCTCTCTCTCTCTCTCCTCTCTCTCTCTCTCTCTCTCTCTCTCTCCTCTGTGAGAGAGCCGGATGAAAAAAAAGTATGTAATGCTTACTCTGTTACCCTTGAAAAATAAAGATTATTCATTCATTCATTCATTCTGACACTAGCCATCCTAATGCATTTAGGCTCTAAGTACTCCTCGGGTGCACTAATCCTAATCTCATTAGCAACTTAGCCCTAAACTTAAGCAAAGCCTGTGGGAACACAGATATCATGATGTCATAAGGTTGTTTTTGGTGCTGTTGTTGTTGCTGCTGCTGTGGCTGTTAGCTGGAGACAGTGGATTTGGATTTGCATCTGCATCTGCCTGTCGCTGCGGCACTTCGGCTTGTACTCTTCTCAGCCATCATTGACTGGATCAGCAAACCCCTTCACGTATGGGCCAACGGTCTCTTTATGAATAAATCTTGTCAGAGCTAGCGCTCTCTCTCTCTCTCTCTCTCTCTCTCTCTCTCTCTCTTCTCTCTCTCTCTCTCTCTCTCTCTCTCTCTCTCTCTCTCTCTCTCTCTCTCTCTCTCTCTCTCTCTCTCTCTCTCTCTCTGTCTGTCTGTCTGTCTGTCTGTCTGTCTGTCTGTCTGTCTGTCTGTCTGTCTGTCTGTCTGTCTCTCTCTCTCTCTCTCTCTCTCTTCTCTCTCTCTCTCTCTCTCTCTCTCTCTCTCTCTCTCTCTCTCTCTCTCTCTCTCTCTCTCTCTCTCTCTCTCTCTTTTATCTTGATCTTATCCCTGATAAGGGCGGGAACTGGACGTAAAAAAAGCACACGAGCGCTTATTCATTATCCTCGAAATAAAAGAATTTGCCCTGCCTTTGCCTTGCCTTGCCTTGCCTTGCCTTGCCTTGTCTTGTCTTGCCTTGCCTTGCCTTGCCTTGCCTCTCTCTCTCTCTCTCTCTCTCTCTCTCTCTCTCTCTCTCTCTCTCTCTCTCTCTCTCTCTCTCTCTCTCTCTCTCTCTCTCTCTCTCTCTAGCAGTGATACCAACCGTCAAAAACAAACTCCACCAACCAAAACAACAACAAAACCAGCTCTGTGGCAACCACAAGGGTCTTTGTAGCGAAGCATCAACCGAGAGAGAGAGAGAGAGAGAGAGAGAGAGAGAGAGAGAGAGAGAGAGAGAGAGAGAGAGAGAGAGAGAGAGAGAGAGAGAGGAGAGAGAGAGAGAGAGAAGTCATGTAATCTGTTCAACAGGTATCGGGTACATCTTCCTGCAACTTGGTACCACTAAACTGCTACTGTGGTTTTGCTGCCAGAAAAAACAACCTGACCTTGTCAAAAAGAATCCTTACAAATCTCCCACCCCCAAAACCCAACCCCCGACCCCACCCCTCTTTCCCCCAACGGGCCACCAGTTCCTTCCATCTTTTTTATCTCTTTTTTTTGGTCACTAAAAATCATCCTTCACTGGTTTCATATCGCAGAAAGTATTACATTTTGTTATAGTGCAGAGAAAAAGCAGAAAATCAGGATGAGGAGTGAGGAGTAGGGGAGGAGGAGGAGGAGGAGGAAGAAGAGGATGGGAGCGGGCGGGGTGAGGGTAGGGGGGTGGTGGAATTGTATATGCATGAACACAAGTGGGTATAGCGTTACACGAGACACAAGAAAGTGTGGGGACTATATTGAAATCGATGTTTCTAAAGTCGACCCCCACTGCTGTAGTGAGGACCAAGAACGCTTTTGGAGATGGAAATAGTGATCCTGGGGGATTGAGATTGCTAGGGAGGGAAGAGGGGACGATGGGTGGGTGCTGGGGTGGGGGTGTGGAGCACAGAGAGTCATACAAGTTTGTTAAGTACTCTGTGCACATTGCTGTACATCCAAAAACATCAGCAGAAGCAGAATGTCTGTCTGTCTGTCTGTCTGTCTCTGTCTCTGTCTGTCTCTCTGTCTCTGTCTCTGTCTGTCTCTGTCTGTCTCTGTCTCTCTGTCTCTCTGTCTCTGTCTCTGTCTCTGTCTCTGTCTCTGTCTCTCTCTCTCTCCTCTCTCTCTCTCTCTCTCTCTCTCTCTCTCTCTCTCTCTCTCTCTCTCTCTCTCTCAAGGTGTTATTATTATTGAGAAACTCACTATATCAAAAGAACCTAAAGAAACTCACCACATCAAAAGAACCCAAACAATTTTACGATATGAAAAAAAAAACGTTAGGAAATTCACCACACCAAATTTTCCCAAGGAAATTCACCACGCTGAAAAAATCCCAGGAAATCCGCCATTCCAAAAAGAATATAAGAAAATTCACCACACCAGGGGTAAAAAGAAGAAAATTCATCATGCCAAAAAATGTAAAGAAATTCACCACCACCACCACCACCCAGAATAAGATAGCGAAATTGACCATACCAAACGAACCTCAGAAAATGTACAGTTCCCAAAGAACGCGAAGAAATTAACCACGCCAAACAACACCAACAAAAAAAAACTAAAACAGCTTATCATAACAAAACCCCAAGACTATTCGCGATTCGAAAAGAACTCAAAAATTGGGGGAAATAGGCACCGAAACAGCAACTTAAACACTCAATGAATTTTTATGTAAGGCCGTCAGCCTGCGTATGTTTAGGGTTAAAGTGACACACACGCAAACTAAGAAAAAGCAAGAAAAAAATTGAATAACATAAAGTAAACAACAAAAACCTTGCTTAAGGCAAAAATTCTAAACAAATTATCCTGTAACCAAAAAGAATGAAGGTGGCAGGACGGTTTGGACGTTAACCTGCCTAACAAGTGAACAGTGATGTCTGAGTTCGGTTCCCAGTCTTTCTCTTACTTCCCAGTTTGATGGGAAAATTGAAATGAATGTCAAGTCTTTCAGAGAAGACTTTAAACCTCCCGGATCCTGATCGTCAGGTAGAAAGGAGGCTACCCACAGTGCGCAAATCCAACATCACTCAGTCAAGAGTGTTAAATTTAGCGCACCCTTTCCTTTTACCTAGTCCATGTGTGGCATCAGCAGGCCCCATCTGGGCTGGGATGGGATGGATTAATTAGCAGCTGAGAGGAGCTGAAAGTGGGGGAAACTGACAGCTGTGTACTACCAATCAGGAGTTCCCGAGCATTCCGCGAAGTTCTAGGACCATTTTTGCTGTCACTCAAACCACCCAAGTGGAGGATTTTTTTCCCTATCAGTTACACGGCTAGGAAGAAGAACGGAGTATTACAGACACCAAGCTATTGCCTGTGAGTGCAGAAATGTCCATTTTAAAACGTTGCTCTTCCAAATTAAAATGTTATAATTGTACATCACATGCTGTTTTCTTCTTTTGGGGTAAAACTTCCTAAATTCAGTTTGGCCAAAGAATGCCATGTTGAGGAGTTGAAGGAGTGTCTCCTGTGTCTTGATGTTAGTTTGTGTGGCTCGTTACAGTCCTACTGGTGACTCTGAATGTGTCTGCAGGTGCAGTTTAGCTTGTTGTTGTTGTTCTGCTGCTGTTTACTTTTGATATCTTCTTGTGAGAGGAGCTGACAGCTAAGTGCTGTAGCAGTGCAGTCTCCAGGTGTATATCCGTTTATTGCGTGTCTTCTTCGTCCTCGTCAATCATCACACAGCACCTTTTGTTGCTTGTCATATCATGAGCGAACATGGGTTGCACTGCTGATGAGCGCCTGACAAGCCAGACCCAGGACAGCCGACTTCAGCATGGGAAAGAACTGTTATCTTTTTAAGTCTATCTGTGGAGGAAGGGGGGGGGCAGAAGAATGGACCAAGAAGGCAGAAAAAAGACAGGAAGGTGGTGACAGGAACAAAAAGAACAAGGCAAAAACAGTGGGATAGAAAAGAGGGAATTCCTCACACAGAATTTTCAGAAGGTAATGATACTATTTGTTCTGACAGGTCCCTGGCATTCCCAACGGTTGGGGAAAGGAGCGGG
>JASPKP010000212.1:17500-20000 GCA_030674155.1 Stramonita haemastoma
GTTACATTGCCGTTACGTGCCTGACAAGTCAGGTCCAGGACATCTGACTTCAGCGTGGGAGAGAATTGTGAACTTTTAAGTCTTTCGAGAAAAAAAGGCAAGAAGGCAGAGCTCCTCAGCAATGATGGTCTCTGCTTGTGGCTTCTACACTCTGTACAGTGTAATCTTCAACATGGCCTTGCTTGGGTGGCATATCAGGCTGATTGTGCGGTAATTCTGGTACTGTTGTAGATTTCCTTTCTGGGGGAGGGTGATGATGAGTGACTATGTCCATGGTGTTGGCCATTTTCCTGTCTGCCAGATCTTGTTGCAGATTTTTAGTAAGACGTTGATCATGGCTTCCCCTCCAGCTTGAACCAACTCAGCTGGAATGTTGTCAGCCCCTGCTGACTTCCCCTTTTCAACATCTTCATTGAGAGAATCATGGCTGATGCACTGGAACACCATAAAGGATCAGTTAGTATTGGTGGCAGAACGATCACAAACCTCCGCTTCGCAGATGACATTGACGGACTAGCAGGATCAGAGCAAGAGCTTGCCAGCCTAACAGAACACCTGAACAAGGCCTCTAAAACATATGACATGTAAATCAGTGCAGAGAAGACCAAACCGATGACCAATAACGCCAAGGGCATCAGCACTAATATCAGGGTCAATGACCAGAAGCTGGAAACAGTTCAAAGCTTCAAGTACGTGGGAGCCGTTGTATCAGACAAGGGGTCCAAGCCGGAGGTAGTATGCAGGATTGCACAGACAATAACAGCACTGTCAAAACTGAACACCATCTGGAAAGATAAACAAAAACATCTCACTCAACTCCAAGATAAGACTAATGCGCTCCCTTGTCATATCCATATTCCTGTATGCCTGTGAATCGTGGACCCTAACTGCTGATTTGAAGAGAAGAGTACAGGCGGTACAGATGAGATGCTTCCGGAGACTCCTTGGCATCTCCTACAGAGACCACATAAGCAACGAAGAGGTGTGTAATAGAAATCAGCACACCATTGGTCCCTGCGAAAATCTTCTATCAATCGTAAGGAAGCGAAAACTTAAATGGTACGGGCATGTCACAAGATCGAAAGGACTTGCAAAACAAAACTGCAAGGCACTGTCCAGGGAGGAAGAAAAAGAGGCTGACCAAGGAAGAGATGGGAGGACAACAACAGCGAATGGACAGGCCTAGAACTCAACCAAAGTTTGAGAAAGGCAGAACAGAGAGAGGAATGGAGGGAACTGGTTGTCAAGTCTTCAGGGGTGCCCCCACGGTCACCAGACTAAAGGATAGATAAATAGATCGAAGAGTTTGACTACGCATAATTAAGAAGGGTGGTAGCAGGACGGTTAAGACGTTCACCCGCCGAACAAGTAAATCATGAGGTTCTGGGTTCGATTCCCAGCTTTGCCCTTTCTTTCTACTTTTACGGGAAAATCGAACTGAATGTCAAGTATTTCAGGAGAGACTGTAAACTAGTCCGACCTGAGTGATAACGGATTTGTACATGTCAAAAGAATCCACGGCAGTTGAAAATCGAAAAGAGCAAAGAGGTAGGCCTACCTCCCAACTGTCAGAGCAAAATTCGTAGGTTCTATTCCCAATTGTATCCCTGAAGTCGGAGTGCGGCTACATTAATGGTAGATTTTTTTTTTTTAACTGTCACATATGCAAAAATCTCGCTATTCTCCATGCGTAAACCTCAGAGCTCTGGGCGCGGAGCGGGGAAAAAAGTGTGCGTCAAATTCAGCCAAGGCCTGTCCACTAAACTCGTTGTTACTGCTTTTTCTGACAGCAGGTTTTTAGCGACCTTGAATTTTGTTGTTCAATGCTTTTGGTTTTTCTTTGTGGTTACTTGTTCACCTCTCTCTCTCTGTCTGTCTGTCTGTCTCTCTCTCTGTCTGTCTGTCTGTCTGTCTGTCTGTCTGTCTGTCTGTCTGTCTGTCTGTCTCTCTCTCTCTCTCTCTCTCTCTCTCTCTCTCTCTCTCTCTCTCTCTCTCTCTCTCTCTCTCTCTCTCTCTCTCTCTCTCTCTCTCTCTCTCTCTCTCGGGGACGGATAGCCTAGTGGTCAGAACATTGCGCTCGCAATTTGAAGACCCGGGCTCGATCGAGTCCGGTCGAGGAGATTTTTCTCCTGGAGTTAACATCAGTGCCGACTCCACTCTCCCCGAAAGTCCTTCGGATGAGACTTTAAACCGAGGCCCCGTGTGCGAACGCACGCAGAACATCTTGCACACACGAAAAATCCTGTTCCGCTTTTCGAAAGAGTAGGCCATCGTGTGCCGGTGGGAACAGATGACAATATTTACAAAACTGCATACACACGGGGACCGGATGAAAAAAAGCACATTATTGCTTATTCTGTTATCCTCGATATAAAAGAATAAATCTCTCTCTCTCTCTCTCTCTCTCTCTCTCTCTCTCTCTCTCTCTCTCTCTCTCTCTCTCTCTCTCTCTCTTCTCTCTTCTCTCTCTCTCTCTCTCTCCCTCTCCCTCTCCCTCTCC
>JASPKP010000212.1:25000-30000 GCA_030674155.1 Stramonita haemastoma
GACAGACAGACAGACAGATAGATAGATAGATAGATAGATAGATAGATAGATAGATAGATAGATAGCTAGATAGATAGATAGATAGATAGATAGATAGGACTGTTATAATCTTCCCAAGCTGTCCGCCCACAAGAAATGGCGAATGAACATGATTTCCTTAGGAGTCCCTGATGTCTGTTCTCCAAGCTCCACAACCATGCTTCCTTTCTTTCTTCTCTCCCTTAACTCGTTCAGGACTCGTTACAGCATTGCACGGGAGTATTTTTTTTCTAGAAATGTCTCCTCTTGGGCTAGCTGGTTCTGTTGAAGCCCATTCACCTCCACATACAAGGTGCATGCTGGGTATATATTTGTATTTCTGTAATTTCTCGAACGCGGGTATGAATTAATGGATCTTTAATGTGCGCATCTGATCTTCTGTACTCGTATACACACACTCGATTTGGCAGGCCTCTATCTAAAGTTGATACGGGAGATTGTAAAAGTAAAAATGCCACCCTTGGTTCACCAGACTTTGCTGCTGAGGTTTGAACCCAGGACTTCATGGACCCATGGGGTGAAGTCACACTCCCTTATCTACTCAACCATAACGCCTGTCTGAGAATAATGCCCACACAGGGTACTGCACACACAGAATTATGCACACACAGAATAATGCACACAGAGAATAATGCACACACAGAATGCACACACACAGAATTATGCACACACACACACACACACACACACAGAATTATGCACACACAGAGTAAGACACACACAGAATAATGCACACACAGAACTATGCACACACACACACACAGAGTAAGGCACACACAGAATAATGCAAACACAGAATTATGCACACACACAGAATTATGCACACACACAAAGTAAGGCACACACAGAATAATGCACACACACAGATTAATGCACACACAGAAAATACACATGCAGAATACTGCACACGCGGAATAATGTATACCCAAAAAAATGCACACACAGAATAATGCACATACAGAATATAACACACACACACACACACGGTATAATGCACACACAGAATAGTGCAGACATAGAATAATGCACGCACACAAAACTGCACACACAGAATAATACACACACATTATAATACACACACAGAAAATAATGCACACACAGAATGATGCACACAAAATAATGCACACACAGAATAATGTACACACAGAATAATGCACACATAGAACAGTGCAGACACAGAATAATGCACACACAGGATAATCTACGCATAGAAAAATGCACACACAGAATGATGCACACATAGAATGCACGAACAGAATAATGCACAGAGAAACATGCACACGAAGATTAACACACACAGTTTCACACACACACACACACACACACACACACACACACACACACACACACACACACACACACACACACACACACACACACACACACACACACACACACAAAATAATGCACACACTAAACAATACACACACAGAATAATGCACACAGAAATATGCGCACGCAAACTAACACACTCAGTTTAAGTTTTTGGGGGCGGATAGCCTAGTGGTCAGAACATTGCGCTGGCAATTTGAAGACCCGGGTTCGAGTCCGGTCGAGGAAATTTTCTTCCTGGAGTTAACGTCAGTGCTGACTCCACTCTCCCCAAAAGTCCTTCGGATGAGACTTTAAACCGAGGCCCCGTGTGCGAACGCACGCAGAACATGAACAGTAAAAATGCTTTCACGGAAAGGCTAAAAGTCAAAATAGCTGTTGTATTTTTTATATCTAGGGACAGTATTTTCAATTCGGTTAAGTATAAATTTGCATGGTAAGAATCTTGTTGAAAGAATAACATGGTGTTACAGAAATCCCCAAAACATTTACCAAAGCACAATTGAATATGCTCTTCCCAGTTGTAGAAATTATTTGACACATAAACAAAACCTTTGCTTACGTACGTTGAGAAAAATGAAGATTATGCATAAATAAACAGATTTTTTAAAAATTCATTGCTGTGAAATTGGTTTTTCTTTAATATGCCCATTCCTTTATGTAATACTGTACTCTTTGGGGAAGACAGGAACATATTCTTTATACATGGGAACTTTTGTAAAGTTTATGAAATATTGCTTAACTGTCTTGGAACTCTCATAAGCACATAATATATTGAGACAGTTGTATGATATGATTATACAGTTGGAACTGGGTAAAGATAAATGGGCATATCAAGTTTAAAGAGTTTTGTCATAACATGTACATGGCTTTGGGATTGTGATTGTCTCGGGAAGTAGGTAATGAGCATCAGTTTCTTTCGGAATTTAAAGGCAGGTTCATCTCAAGTTTTAAACAAAACTGACATTCAGATATGGAAGGTAAATAATGGATATAGTTTGTTTTTCTCGTTTAGATGTCGGTGGGTGGGGGGGGGGGTCATACAGAAAAATATCTGAAAATGATTACCAATAAATTGCACCAACTTGATCATGCACGCTGCAGAATGAGAATGCTTGGTTTTAATGCAAACAAAAGAGAGTTTCAAACTGAGACATTCTTTCAATGTTCGTGCCCATTATCTGGTCATAATGTTGATCGTGGCTATTTTTATTTCAACACAGAGCATAGAAAATGATAAAAAAAAAAGAAACATATTAAAAGCTGAAAACCGATATATCTTTTTGCTATCTTGTCGTCTGTCGCTGAACATGTAATGAAATCTGAAGTTAAGACTATTGCAGAAGCTCCGTAAACAAAACAAAGCCAAGCCGGCACCAACTGTATCAATATGGTATGATATGGTTGATTAGCAATATGGTATGATATGGTTGATTAGCAATATGGTATGATATGGTTTATATATATATATAAAACCATCTTTTGAGTAAAAAAAAACTTTAAAAGGGATAATACTCGTTACATGGAATTTGAAATAGATGGACGATTCTAGATCTGTTACTACATTTTAGATTGATGTTTCTATTTTCTTTTCTTTGAATTTGAATTGGAGCTGGCCTGACGCCAATAGTATATATTTCCATAAAAGGGTAATCTTTTCTTTGCATAAAACGTGATTGTATTGGCGAAGTATTTCACCTTTCTTTGGTGTGTTGACAAGACACGGTTGTGTTACTTTCCTTTTCCAAAGGTCAGGGCGGGCAGTGATGATAGAGTATTAAAGCCTAAAGCCACCCAGAACACCCACATTCAACCTATCTACCGTTGGCCGCCGCTCTTTCTCTGTTTCTGGTCCATCGATGTGGAACGACCTTCCTCTCTCCCTCCGACAAAAGCCTACTTATGACACTTTTAAATCCAACCTCAAGACACACTTATTTCAAACCTAAGTTTTTCTCCTTCCGCTTCCATCTCTTACCTGTCCCTGCCTTCAACATCCACCTGCCAAAGTGCATAACGTTTGTAGGTGTGTGTGCGTGCGCGCGCGTGCTGCGTGCGTGCGTGCGTGCGTGCGTGTGTGCATGCGTGTGTGTGTGTGTGTGTGTGTGTGTGTGTGTGTGTGTGTGTGTGTGTGTGTGTGTGTGTGTGTGTGTGTGTGTGTACATTCGAATTTGTCAAAACTGTAAATAGTTGCTGATTGTGTGTCGTGTAGGTCGAATGCAAGCGCTTTGATTTGTTTTTGCAAGATATAGCGCTATACAAATTCCATGTATTATTATTATTATTATTAAAGCTTTACCCCCCCCCTCTCTCTCTCTCTCTCTGTCTCTGTCTCTGTCTCTCTCTGTCTCTGTCTCTGTCTCTCTCTGTCTGTCTCTCTGTCTCTCTCTCTCTCTATGTCTGTTTGTCTGTCTGTCTGTCTGTCTGTCTGTCTGTCTGTCTGTCTGTCTGTCTGTCTGTCTGTCTCCTCTCTCTCTCTCTCTCTCTCTCTCTCTCTCTCTCTCTCTCTCTCTCTCTCTCTCTCTCTCTCTCTCTCTCTCTCTCTCTCTCTCTCTCTCTCTCTCTCTCTCGATCCACAACACCGCCGTGTTAATAATGGCTCCGAACTGTCTCCAGTTTGTAGATCAATTCAATTTACAGCTTCTATCTTCTCATGAAAGTAAAAATTCACCACTTTTCTCCAGGATTCACAGTTTAGCTCATCTGTAAGCAGAATGTGAACTAATTAGATCAGCTATTATCCCAAAAAAACAAAGAAAAAGTATCACACACACACACACTCACACACACACACACACTCACACACACACACACACACACACACACACACACACACACACACACACACACACACACACTCACACACTCACTCTGCAGACGAGACGACCCAGATGGGCATCCTTAGATATATATATCTCCAGCTACTGGTAAGAAACCAGTTTTTTTTTCAATGATCTATCAATAATGTGAGTGTAATCGATATCTCTAGCATGCTTGGGTAATTCACCTGACAGACTGATGGTCATGTCACAAACTGATGACCGTAGCATTTGGTCTGTGTGTCACATGGGCCAGGAACAAGAAACAGAGACTGTGCAGCCACTTATTTTTTATTTATTCTCTTATATCGAGGATAACAGAATAAGCAATCATGTGCTTTTTTTCATCCGGTCCCCGTGTGTATGCAGTTTTGTAAATATTGTCATCTGTTCCCACCGGCACACGATGGCCTACTCTTACGAAAAGCGGAATAGGATTTAACGTGTGCGCAAGATGTTCTGCGTGCGTTCGCACACGGGGCCTCGGTTTAAAGTCTCATCCGAAGGACTTCTGGGGATCGACAACGCAAGTTTAACAACACTTTCTGACCCAAGACCGAAAGGGTTAAGCTGCAAGTCTGGTTGGTACCTGACGATGTCGAGTCACTGACTCTCCAACAGTCTTAAATTAATACCCCGCATGCCGTCATTACACACCCATGCCCGGTGAGTGTCCTTCCTTCATCCTTCATTCCGCTTTAACGACCATCACGCAGTTTAGCGCTCAGCTCAGGGCTGATGATGATGATGATGGTTGAAAGTTCACAGGCAGGCTCAACCTGTCTGAGGCTAGCTGCCCTGTCTACCACC
>JASPKP010000212.1:35000-42500 GCA_030674155.1 Stramonita haemastoma
AAGAATACAAAGACAAAGTAGTTGGAGAATACATAACAAAGTAGTTGGAGAGTACATAACAAAATAGTGAGAGAATACATTTTTTTTTTTAAATCGAAAACAAAAAGCACGAAGCAAAGAAATGAGAAATTACAACAACAAAAAACAAAACAAAACAAAAGCAGCAAGATAATAAGAAACAAAGCAGTAAAAAAAATATATATATATATATGAAACGAAGTCGTGAGAAAATGCAAACAAAGCAATAAGAATACAATAAAGAAAACAAAAAACAAAGCAGTGAGAAAATATGAAACAAGACAATGAAAAAATACGAAACAAGACAATGAGAAAATACGAAACAAAGCAGTGAGAAAAATACGAAACAAGACAATAAGAAAATACGAAACAAGACAATAAGAAAATACGAAACAAGACAATGAGAAAATACGAAACAAGACAATGAGAAAATACGAAACAAGGCAGTGGGAAAATAAAAAACAAAGCAGTGAGAAAATACGAAACAAGGCAGTGAGAAAAAAAAAAAAAAAAGGCAGAGAGACAATACGAAACAAGACAATGAGAAAATACAAAACAAAGCATTGAGAGAATACAGAACAAAGCAAAGATCGACAGTACAGTTAGTTTTCAGCCCTATTCTTTAGACGGACGCAATAGCGGAGTGGTTAAGACCCTTCAACTTCAATCCCATGGGTCATAAAGTCAGGGGTTCCAATTTCGGCAGCGTCTGGTGAATTAAGGGTAGGGAATTTTACCATCTCCCAGGTCAACTTCACATGCAGACCTGCCAGTGCCTTCATTCCCTCTGTGTATATACACATGCAGAAGATCAAATCTGCATGTTAAAGATTTTGTTATTCATGTCAGCGTTCAGTGGGTTACGGAAACACAAACATACCTGGCAAACACCCCGAAGTTAGAATGCGGCTACCTTCATGATGAGCAAAAACGGTCTCATATGCAAAGTCTCACCATTTAGTGAACCTCAGAGATCCAGCCGAGGATCGAAAAAAAAAAAACCCTGCGTTGATGTGTAATGTTGCACAGTTTTAATCTGAGACTTAGACATTTTTACAAGATGACAGCCCCAATATGGCCTCTGTGGTCGGCTGGGCTATAAACAACAAGATAGGATTGGACTGAAGCAGTGGAAATACAATTAAGCAGTGGAGAATGCATAACAAAGAAGTGAGGGGGGAAAAAAGCAGTGAGAAAATACGACAGCAAAGCAAACTACATAACAAAGTAGGAGAAAGCGCAAAACAAAGCAATAAGAATACCAAAAAAAATACAATGAGATTGATTATACCAAACAAAGCAATGAACAAATACAGAACAAAGTAGGGAGAGAGAAAAATAAACAGCAAAAAAGTGAGACAATACAAAATGAAATAGTGAAGAAAAAATCCACAAGAAAAGGCAAAGAAGGGAGAGTGAGTGAAATTCCGAAGGGAAATCAGAAAATGACACAAACAACAGACAGGATACAGTCAAGGAATAGAAGAGGGGAAAAGAAAACAAGAAAATCAGAAGGAGAAGAAAGAGAAAATTCAATTTGATGATGATGATGATGATGATGATGATGATGATGATGATGATGATGATGATGATGATGAACAGAAACAATGAATTTGTATAAACAAACACATATACGCGCGCGCGCGCGCTTGAGCACACTCATACGCTAAGAAAGAGACAGACAGACAGACAGACAGACAGACAGACAGACAGACACACACACACACACACACACACACACACACACACACACACACACACACACACACACACACACACACACACACACACACAACACACACACACACACCACACACACACACACACACACACACACACAACACACACACAAAGTAGTGAAGATTTTTCTCTGGAGCTAACATCAGTGCCTCCACTCCCCCCCCTCCCCCCCCCCCCCCCTCCCGAAGTCCTTCGGATGAGACTATAAACCGTACAAAAGAATAAATAAAATAAATAAAATTAAATAAAATAAATAAACAGAGAGAGAGAGAGAGAGAGAGAGAGAGAGAGAGAGAGAGAGAGAGAGAGAGAGAGAGAGAGAGAGAGAGAGAGAGAGAGAGACAAAGAGAGACAAAGAGACAGAAACAAAGAGAGAGAAAAGATTATAAAAACACACACACACACACACACACACACACACACACACACACACACACACACACACACACACACACACACACACGCTAAGACAGCTGTTAAGTCTGACTTTTTAAAAATATCGTTGATTAAAATCAAATTGATGTCATTGTTTATTACTCCTATCACATTTCTTAAAGCCCTTTTGGGACAAAGCGTGTGTGTGTGTGTGTGTGTGTGTGTGTGTGTGTGTGTGTGTGTGTGTGTGTGCATGTCTGCATGTGTGTGTGCATGTCTGCATGTGTGTGTGTGCATGTCTACATGTGTGTGTGTGTGTCTGTCTGTGTGTACGCTGTGCGTGTGTGTATGTGTGTGTGTGTGTTTATGCGTGCGTGTGTGTTTGTGTGTGTGTGTGTGCCTGTGTGTGTGTGCGTGCGCACGCATGCATATGTCTGCATGCGTGTGCGTGTGCGTGCGTGTGTGTGTGTGTATATGTGTGTGTGTGTATGTGTGTGTGTGTGTGTGTGTGTGTGTGTGTGTGTGTGTGTGTGTGTGTGTGTGTGTGTGTGTGTGTGTGTAAAAGATAGAAAGCGAGGATGAGGGGGGTATGGGGGAGAGAGGGTAGGGAAATAGTTATGAAAGTGTTTGCAGACGAAAACGTTTCTCCCTCTGCAGTTGGGGCAACGACCATACTTACGCTCCGGGTCGGCTTCCCTGCAATTACTCTTGTATAATTAGACCTTGATCGGTTGTGGAAGGGAGGGGTAAGGGGGGATTGTATGGGATGGGATAGCTTAGTGGTTAGAACTTTTAACTCCTGATTTCACGGTCACTGTGTGCACTGGTTCCAGTTCCCGCTGTGTTGTCCATTTGTGAGATTTTCTTTCCTGGAGTTAACATCAGTTCCAACTCCAGTTTTCTGGGTGAGATTCTTCTTTTTCGTCGAACGCTCACACAGCAACTTTTTTTTAATTTTCAAATAATGTACACAGACCAATATAATGTAAACATCAATCTGCAAATGGCTCATATCCAAGCATATAAAGAAATCGAAAAAGATGAGATTACAAACTGATACACGACATACAAGCATAATGTTTCAGCTAACGTATGAAATCCAATGGTTATATATACATGCACATGCATGCATCACACAGTGACTATTGTTATCTGTCATATGAGAGAAAATGCATGGCGCTGCTGGTAAACATTTGACAAGTCGGGCCCAACGCATCCGACTTCGGCATGAAAGACTGTTGTTATCTTTTAAATTTTTCTAAGGAGAAAGAAAGGCAGCAGCAGAATGGACCAAGAAGGCAGAAAATAGACAGAGAGGAGGGAACTGTATGAAAAGGAACAAGACAGACACAAAAAAGGAATAGCAAAAGGTGCAATTCCTAGCACAGAGTTTCCAGAAGGTGGGGATGCTATTTATACTGATAGAGCCTGCGACATCCCCACGGGAAGGTGAAAGTCTGATCCCTCAATCAGTCAGTCAGTCAGTCAGTCAGTCAGTGCCTGCAGAAGTTCATCACACGCTTCCAACCCTTTCCCAGACAGAGGGACATGCTATCAGACATACAGACAGACTGACAGACAAACATACAGACTGACTGATAGACAAACATACAGAATGACAGACTGACAGACAAACACACAGACTGACTGACAGACAAACATACAGACTGACTGATAGACAAACATACAGACTGACTGACAAACACACAGACTGACTGACAGACAAACATACAGACTGACTGATAGACAAACATACAGAATGACTGACAGACAAACATACAGAATGACTGACAGACACACAGACTGACTGACAGACAAACATACAGAATGACTGACAGACAGACATACAGAATGACTGACAGACAAACATACAGACTGACTGACTGACAAACACACAGACTGACTGACAGACAAACATACAGAATGACTGATAGACAGACATACAGAATGACTGACAGACAAACATACAGACAGACTGACAGACAAATATACAGACTGACTGACGGACAAACACACAGACAGACAAACATACAGATTGACTGACAGACAAACATACAGAATGACTGACAAACAGAAAAACACACAGACAGACAGACAAACATACAGATTGACTGACAGACAAACATACAGAATGACTGACAGACAGACAAACATACAGAATGACTGACAGACACACATACAGACTGACTGACTGACAAACACACAGACTGACAGACAGACAGACAAACACACAGACTGACAGACAGACAGACAAACATACAGACTGACAGGCAGACAAACATACACACAGACTGACAGGCAGACAAACATACACACAGACTGACTGACTGATAGACAAACATACAGACTGACTGTTCCTTGTCAGGAAAGACCTCGTCTGGAGCTACTGATCCTGACCTAGCGTGACTGTACGCCTGTGTCACTGACGTCTGTGTATCTATGTGGTCGTTCACCTCCACCGCTGATCTCACATATCTCCCTCTGCCTCCCTAACACATCCCCCCCCCTTACCCCCAGCGCGCCCCTATCTCGTCTATCTCCTCTTATGTGGAAAGGAAGGTTTTAAACTATGGGTCTCCTAGCCATAACATTGCGCGTGCGAGCACGTGTATATATATAATATATATATATATATATATATATATATATATATATATATATATATATATACATACATACATACATACATACACACACACGTACATACAGAATGACAGACTGACAGACAAACACACAGACTGACTGACAGACAAACGTGTGCGTGCATGCGTGTCTGTGTGTGTGTTTGTGTGTGGGTGGGTGGGTGGGTGTGTTTGTGAGTGCGGGCGTGTGCGCGCACGTATATCAGTTTGTCTGTCTGTCTGTTGTCTGTTGTCTGTTGTCTGTCTGTCTGCTTGTCTGTCTGTCTGTCTGTCTGTCTTTTTGTTCTTGTTGGGCATTCCCGAGCTGAACACGATCTGGTGATCACTCAGAATAGCCACACTGTCTCACTCATCCCACCGGGGAATCCCGGGTGAAATTCAAAGTAGGCTACACACCGGATGAGAAGTTTACGTGTGTGCCTGGTTTCCACTGCCACGCCACATAGGCAGCTATACTCAGACTTCAGAGGATTTTTTCTTCTTTAAAGGAGAGTGCAGAGTGTTCTGTTATGAGCTTGTCATGGCTGAAGACAATAAGCGCTTATTGCGAGGCAGGGGAAGTAACTGAGATAGGTGGCGCGCAAGTGCTGGGGTGACAACGGAATTGTTTACGCCGCCATTTACAACGATTTTGTGCAGCGTGATAGATGGAACTCCGACTCTGCGCTTGGTTATTGTCTTCAAAATTGCGTTGTTTGCATCTACAATAGCGTGTAAAAGTCTACACATATGTAAAGGAATACATAAATGAACACACACACACACACACACACACACACACACACACACACACACACACAGAAATTTTTCTCCTGGAGTTAACATCAGTGCCGACTCCACTCTCCCCAAAAAGTCCTTCGGACGAGACTTTAAACCGAGGCCCCGTGTGCGAACGCACGCAGAACATCTTGCGCACACGTTAAATCCTGTTCCGCTTTTCGTAAGAGTAGGCCATCGTGTGCCGGTGGGAACAGATGACAATATTTACAAAAACTGCATACACACGGGGACCGGATGAAAAAAAGCACATGATTGCTTATTCTGTTATCCTCGATATAAAAGAATAAATAAAATAAAAATAAATAAATAAAATAAACACACACAGAGTAATAAAATAAAACAATATTGATATAGCCTACGCCTGGCGGGGACAACCCACGTGAGAGGACATGACCACTCGTACACACAGAGATAGACAGATACCCCCTCCTTCTACACACACACACACACACACACACACACACACACACACACACACACACACACACACACACACACACACACACACACACACACACACACACACACACACACAGGGGGACGGGATAGCCTAGTGGTCAGAACATTGCCCAGCAATTCGACGACCCGATTCGATTCCCGGTCGAGGGTATTTTTCCTCTTGAGTTAACATCAGTGCTGACTCTATTCTCCCCAAAAGTCTTTCCGATGAGACTAAAAACCGAGGCCCCGTGTGCGAACGCACGCAGAACATCTTGCCCACACGTTAAATCCTGCTCCGCTTTTCGTAAGAGTAGGCCATCGTGTGCCGGTGGGAACAGATGACATTTACAAAACTGCATACACACGGGGACTAAATGTAAAAAGCATATGATTGCTTATTCCATTATCCTTTATATAAAAGAGTGAATAAATAAAAATAGCTAAATACACACACACACTTTGACTTTGACTTTCACGCACACATACACACGCTCGCGCACGCACGCACACACACACACACACACACACACACACACACACACACACACACACACACACACAACATTGTGGAGAATATATAATATACGTTGAAATGAAGACGGATAACACACACACACACACACACACACACACACACACACACACACACACACACACTAACACTAACACTAACACTAACACTAACTCTAACACTAACACTAACACTAACACAACATTGTGGTGAATATATAATATACGTTGAAATGAAGACGGACAAAACACACACACACACACACACACACACACACACACACACACACACACACACACACACACAGAGTTTGATACACACACACACGCCCGCGCGCGCCCACACACACACGCACGCACGCATACACACACGCGCACGCACACCCACACACGCTCGCGCGCGCGCGCACGCACACAACACACAAACGCGCACGCACGCACACACACACACGCACGCACGCACGCACACACACACACACTGTCCACAACCACATTGTTGTGAATACATGTTGAAATGAAGACAAACAATTGTACACCCCTCCCCAACACACACACACACACACACACACACACACACCACAGAACAGACGTAGTGGAAAACGTATTAATTTTGTCGAGGTTTGGGTTGAAATGTTCCTGTAGATCAGTCGGGAAACGAAACCCACATTCATTATTGCACCCGAAAACGGCGCAGTATCTCGGCATTTTGGCCGTAGATGACAATTTTATTATGAACGATTTTCTCACTCGCACCAGGCCCTTTCACTCTATTTTTCAATGTAGCAGACAACGCATGTCTCCAACAACGAAAGCGACGCCTAGCGGAGCCTCGCTTTGGGTTGCCCGCTAATAAGCGCACATTGTCAACACAACCTTTTCAAGCTTAATAATGCATGTCTTGTTAATGTAGGCCTTGCCATTCAGCTTACATCAATAACTAACAACTTTTGGCCTGGACCAATTTGTATGTCTGTTTAGTTGTTGTCTGTCTGCC
>JASPKP010000212.1:47500-50000 GCA_030674155.1 Stramonita haemastoma
TGTCATGCTATGCCTTGCCTTGTCATGCTATGCCTCGCCTTGTATCCCATACAGAGATCACATAACTTACGAAGAAGCAAAAACCAGCTGTTGCTTGTTTGTTTCTGTCTTTTTCGGACGAAGGGATAAATAGTTTTGCAATCGTTGAAGAGATTGTCAAAAAATAAATTGGGATAGACAATGATGTTGTGCGTGTGTATGTGTGTGTGTGTGTGTGTGTGTGTGTGTGTGTGCGCGCGCGCGCCTACGTATGTGCGTGCGTGCGTCCGTGCGTGCGCGCATACGTGCTTGTGTGTGTATGCGTGAGTGTGCATGTGTGTGTGGCGAGTGTGCGCGCGTGTGTGTGTGTTGTTGCTGTTGTTGTTTTGCTATTGTTTTGTTTTGTTTTTCTCATTATTCTCTCTGTTGACTTCGGATAAGAATGGACAAATCATGCCACGGATTTCTGAGAATGTTCTCTTTGATGGTGGGGCTTTTTTTCTGGGGGGAGGGGGGGGGTATACTTTCTCTCTCTTTTTTTTCTTTTTTTTTTTAATCTTGTCAGTGTTTTAGCAGCTGTTGACGTTTTCAGGTCATCCGGGATAAACTCTTTATGATCCTCTAGATCAGCTCAAAAGGGATGAGGATAGAGCGTTGAACTTGTGTCCTGGCAGGAACGGAGGGAGGGGGGGGATGGTGAGGGGCGGCGGGGGGGGCTTTTAATCTCCGTTGAAGCGTTCGTTTGTTCGAGGAGAAAGAAAGAGAAAGATGAGGGAGAGGGGAGGGGTTTTTTTTTCCTTTTATGTCGAGGATAATGGAATAGGCACTCATGTGCTTTTTTTTCATCCAGTCCCCGTGTGTGTGCAGTTTTGTAAAATATTGTCATATGTTCCCACCGGCACACAATGACCTACTCTTACGAAAAGCGGAACAGTATTTAAGGAATTGTGTTGCAAGAGCAATTAAGCGCGCGAACGTGCGTTCGTTTGTGTAGTTTATTCAAATTGTTTTTAAAGTCTATTCACTTCTAGTGACATAAAACCACAACAAATTTTTAACTTTAAAAAAGAGAATAGGTGTTAGCTAAATGAATCGATCAAGGTATAATGGGGAAAGAGAAGGAATACCACTTGGGTTGAATCAAGGTGACCATAGTGGTTACGACCGTTCGACTTCAATCCTAGGGGCCCATGAAATCATGGGTTCGAATCTCGGGGGTGCCTGATGAATGAAAGCGGGGGATTTTTACGATCTCTCAGGTCAACTTCATGTACAGACCTGCCAGTGCCTTAATTCCGTTCGTGAATATACACATGCAGAAGGTCAGATAAGCACACGTATGCGTGCGTCCGTCCGTGCGTGCGTGTGTGTGTATGTATGTGTTCGTGTGCGCGTGCGTGTGTGCGTGTGTGTGTGTGTGTGTGTGTGTGTGTGTGTGTGTGTGTGTGTGTGGTGTGTGTGTGTGTGTGTGTGTGTGTGTGTGTGTGTGTGTGTTGTGTCCATTTTAACGGCTATTCACTAAAAGATTATATTAGACAGGATATTGGAAGGTTAAGGAGGTAGAAGAGACTGTACGTGTGTTTCTAAAGTTGAATGAATGTTACAAGGAAAACACTGATCTACCCATAAAAAAACTCATTGAACTATATATATAAAGTAAAACAAAGGGAAAAAAAAGATAAACTTGAGTAAGCAAGCAAGCACGTGCGCGCACGCGCCTGTGTGTACGTGTGTATGTATGTGTGTGTGTGCGCGCGCGCGTGCGTGAGTGCGTGCGTGTGTGTGTGTGCATGTGTATATGTGTGCGTGCGTGCGTGCGTGCATTCTTGCGTGCGTGCATTCTTGCGTGCGTGCGTGTGTCTGTCTGTCTGTGTCTATGTGTGTGTGTGTCTGTGTGTGTCTGTGTGTGTCTGTGTGTGTGCAAGTGTGCGAGTGTGTGTGCCATCGAGTGTGCGCGCGCGTGTGAGTGTGCACGCGCGCGCGCATGCGAGCGCGAGCGCGCGCGCGGGCGCTCGCTTGCAAGCGTGCGAGCACGTGTGCGAGTGTGTACCCGCGCAGGCGCGCGCGCGCGCACGCGTGTGTGTGTGTGTGTCTCTCTTTGTGTGTGCGTGTGTGTGTGTGTGTGTGTGTGTGTGTGTGTGTGTGCGTGCGTGTGTGCGTGTGTGTGTGTGTGCTTGTGTGTGCGCGCTAAACAAAATACATCAGCGACATGTTTTAACAAAAAACAGAAAGAAGGAGGGGAAAAGTATCAAACTGACACCGTTTATGGCCAGAAAGTCCAGAACGACAGCCCATCATATCATTAATAAAAAGGTAATCATCCTTTGGCAGTGATAATGTTCATTAACGTGCTACTAAAATATGACAACTGAAACTTAGTTAAAACTCTTACAACGGGACAGGGTTTTTTTAATTATAATACTTATCATCATCATCATCATCATCATCATCATCATCATCATCATCATCATCATCATCATCATCATCATCATAAAACATCGATGATGACAGCAATGACAAT
>JASPKP010000212.1:60000-62442 GCA_030674155.1 Stramonita haemastoma
CAAACTGCACAAGAAAAGCTAATGACCTGCTTCCCTCACCAACACACCGGTCAGACACCTCTACTCCCCAAGTCACTTCTTCTGTGACCATTTACAAGTCTTCGACCAACTTTTCAAAAACGATCCCTGGGGAAAGAGTAAAGACACGCAAATCTACAGGAGACATCTTTAAAGGCAAAATACAAAATGAAAACCGACAGCTCAAAAAGATTGTCCATTCTTAATGGTCTTCATTATTCATTCTTCTCTGCGGGCAGAATTCAGCTGGGGGGAACTTTGGCAGAATTTCTTTTTTTTTTTACTTTTTTTTTTTTTTTTTTACGTTGATGGCTCCCTGTAGGCCTTTGAGTCTGCAAACGTGATAGAATGCTCACACGCAGGCGGCGCGGGTGCGCCTGTATGTGTGTGTGTGTGTGTGTGTGTGTGTGTGTGTGTGTGTGTGTGTGTGTGTGTGTGTGTGTGTGTTCGTGTGTGTGTGTGTGCGTGCGTGCGTGTGTGTGTGTGTGTGTGTGTGTGTGTGTGTGCGTGCGTGCGTGCGTGCGTGTGTGTGTGCGGGGTGTGTGTGTGTGTGTGTGTGTGTATCCGTGTGTGTGTGTGTGTGTGTGTTGGTTTATTCTGCACGAAAGTGTAGGCGCAGTAACATTGGAAATTCCGGAAGAGGACATGGCGTACACAGACAGACACAGACATCTACAGACACACAGACAGACAGAAAGACAAAGGGGATGGTTCTTGAAAGCTTTTTACCATTTATTGGCAGAAAAGGTGGAACAGCCTAATGGTTCCAACTCGTGATCTGACGATGACTTGAAGGCTCAGGTTCGAGTTTTCACAGAGAGATCTCTTGGAAGGTAACACCCCACCACCCCCTAGGTGTTGATATAGACACCGACTCCACTGCCCTGAAAGTGCTTTGAATGAGACTGAAACTGTGCACCCCGTGTTATAGGACACACACGGAGAATATCTTGACTTTTAACATTTTTATAAAATCTGTTTTTTTTTTCTTTTTTTTATCGTTTTTTATCTTTTTTTTTCTTTTCTTTTTACTTTCCGGGGCTAGAGCTCTGGGTTTGACCAATGGAAAAAAATTTTTGCGTACGTGAGCTTTTCTGTTCCCCCCCCCCCCCCCCCCCCCCCCCCCCCCCCCCCTCCCCCAAACCCAGCCACCTTTTTTAAGTATCCACATTCCAATTTTCGAAAAACCCGTGTCTAAACACGCCCTCTGTGGGGGTGGGGTTTTTTTAAAATCTTATTTTGTCATCCTTTTCCTATCGGCACGAAATGGCCTACTTTTTCCGAAAGGCGGAAGGGGGTTTTAAACCATATGGGCAAAATGTCCGGTATTTGCATGCGGAGCCTCGGTAGTCTCATTTTTAAAGGGGTTTTTTGACTTTCCCTCGGGTTGTTTTTCCCTCATCAAACTGGGAAGACGGGGAAAATTTTTTATTGATCATTATGCAATTAATGAAAGCCTCTGATGGGTGGCCCCCCGTTGTTCTGGCCCCCATGGTGACCTCAGATTCGGTTTCCCCATACCCCCTCTGTGCCTGGGGGGAGTTTGTGTCAAACCTTTTTTGGGGTTGGAAGTTCAGGGGAGACGGTCGTTGGAGGGACTTTTGTGGTGGTCACCACCTCGGGGGGGTGACTCACTCATCTGGCTCCGTGTGACTTTAGCTAACCCTGTCGTTAGCAGGGGCTTAGTTTGGTTGTGGCCCCTTTTTATGTTAGCTCAGAACAGACACAAATGAACACCACTTTAAATTTACCCAGCAGCAATGCAGGGGCCCCCCTGGCTGGTGGGCTTTCCCTTGCGGCCTGATACTGATGGGCTCCCTGTGGGCTTCGACACTGAAATAAACAGAAGGAATCTGGGTATAGCTTTTTGGCGGGGAGATTGAAATGAGCGGCGTGGAAACCCGCAGGACAGGGGCGTCACAGAAGCCAGGCAGCAAAAAGGAAAAAAAAATGCACTTTAGTTAATTCTTATGCTTCATATGCCTAGGGAAAGTTTCATTTGCAAGTGCGATGATACAAACACACACACACACACACACACACACACACACCACCCCACACACACACACACCCCACACACACACAATTTCATAAATATAATATATATAAAATATAAAATATATATATTAAAATATATATATAAAATATAATAATATGTATATAGAGAGAGAGAGAGAATACACACACACACACTACAAAACACAACACACAAAATATATATATATTTCTATATATACTAAGAGATAAATAAGATATAGATAACACCCACAAAACATAATATATATATATAATATATATATAAAATTTTATATATAAAATATTTTATATATAAAATAAATATATATCTTTGTTGTTGATTGTATCTCAACACTCAAACGATGAAAGGCACCCAGCCTACACCTAAATTCTCTCTGTCCCCTCTCT
>JASPKP010002116.1:0-2500 GCA_030674155.1 Stramonita haemastoma
TCTCTCTCCTCTCTCCTCTCTCTCTCTCTCTCTCTCTGCGTTTCCTGGCCAGAGCTCTGCTATTCACCAATGGTGAGATTTTGCATATGCTGTTTAAACATTATTTTGCCCACCATTCAGGTAGCTGCATTCCGGCTTCGGGGATGGTTTCTAACCACGGCACCAGTGTGCATGCATACGTTTTTCGGTTCTTTTTGTTTTGTTGTGGGGTTTGGTTTCTTTTTTGTCGTCCTTTCCTATCGGCTTATAGCCTATGATAAGGAAAAAAAAAATTTAATTTTAAAAACCCAGCATGCATACAGGTGTCGTGTTTAGACACCATCCCTGAAGAAAAATCGGGGAGTTGGAGTCCCCAGGGCGGTTCGGGGCTGTATATGGCAACGTTCTGGTGGCTCCTTCGACGGCACTAGAACCATTCGTATCGGTCATTGCCTTTCCAATGGACCATTACAGCGACGTGGAGAGAAGGGGGAAAGGGGGGGGGGGGGTCTGCTGTATGGGTAACAGCTTGCCCTCCATACTTACTTACCCAGGCTTTGCGCTCTAGAGCCTAGAGCGCAGCTTCATTGTCTTCCGAGACTGACGGATGCCTACTACAACTACTACCATGGCCTACTCTCCCGAAAGGTGGAACCGGCTTTAACATTAATTTGTGCAAAATGTTCTGCACACGTTCGTAGCATACATGACCTCGGTTTACAGTCTCTTACGAAAGACTTTCAGGGGAGTGGATGGAGTCATTACTGATGTTCAATCTTGGGGGATAATTCCCTTGAACGTGCGTTTCAGTGGGGGTTCAATCCCGCATCTTCAAATCACGAACCCAGGGAATCTAACCACTAGAGGCATTCCTGCCCTCCTTCCCCCCCCCCCTACACACACACCCTGCTGAGATGTTTGTTCAGGAGGAAATTTCCCCTGGAGTCAAGTCAAGTCAAGTCAAAAATATTTGAATCATCCGATCCCACGAATGGCAACTACATGGTACAACTACACTGATAGACAATGTGGTGAAGGGTTAAAAAAATGTAACAGGAGCTGGGATTAATATTTTCTTCAACATTCCAAGACAAAAAGTGTAAAATCAAATTTAATCACACACAGGCGCACTCGCGCACGCACGCCACACACACACACACACACACACACACACACACACACATACACAAACACACACACACATACACACACACACACACACACATACATACACACATACACACATACACCCCCCACACACACACACTCACACACATACCCCCCCCCCCCCCACACACACACACACACACAAACACACACACGTCATCTCCCCTCTGCTCGAAGTCGTTATGCTGAAGAAGATTAGAGTGGGCATGTTTAGTGTTCTTCAAAGTGGAGAAGGGAGGGGGTGTCTTTTAAACACTTTGGGGGAGGGGGTTGATAAGGGGGGAGGTGGGGGCAGGATGAAGAACGGGGATAAAAGACATGATGCAGACTGACTGGGAAGTTCCCGAGTGCTGTACAGTGAATAGAAAGAGAGAGAGTGGAGAAAGAGAGGGATAGGAGGTGGAGTATATAGAAAGAGAGACAGACAGACAGACAGACAGACAGACAGACAGACAGACAGACAGACTGATAGACAGACAGACAGACGGACAAATTGATAGACAGACAGAGACAGACAGACTGAGAGAGTGAGAGAGAGTGACAGAGAATGACAGAGATTGACAGAGAGAGAGACAGAGAGAGTGGGAGAGAGAGAGGGGGGGGGGGGGGGGGGCAGGGAGAGGTACGAGAGGGGGAGAGAAAGGAGAGAATGAGAGAGAGAGTGAGAGAGAGAGAGAGATGGAGAAAGAGAGACAGAGAGAGAGAGAGAGAGAGAGAGAGACAGAGAGAGAGAGAGACAGAGAGAGAGACAGAGACAGAGAGAGAGACAGAGACAGAGAGAGAGTAAAGGTGTGACTGAAACAAGAACAGAAAACGCACATTTTTACCTCTAAAATAAAAACGAAATACCAAAAGAACCCTGAAGTTTGACGTCACTAAGTGCACAGGTGTTTCGTGTCTCTACCACCACCCCCTCCACCCCCCACTCCCTTTCTACTCCTCCCGGTTCCTCCTCAACAGGGTATTTGCCTACATCATCAACATCCAATTTCTTACGCACATACACACACACTCTGTCTGTGTCTGTCTGTCTCTGTTTGTCTCTGTCTCTGTCTCTGTGTCTCTGTCTCTGTCTGTCTCTGTGTCTCTGTGTCTCTGTCTATGTCTGTGTCTTTGTCCATGTCTGTCTCTCTGTCTCTGTCTGTCTATCTGTCTGTCTGTTGTCTGTCTGTCTGTCTGTCTGTCTGTCTGTCTGTCTGTCTGTCTGTCTCTCTCTCTCTCTCTCTCTCTCTCTCTCTCTCTCTTCTCTCTCTCTCTCTCTCTCTCTCTCTCTCTCTCTCTCTCTCTCTCTCTCTCTCTCTCTCTCCCCAATTTCTCAAAGAATCAAGAGGCATCTCTCTATCCAGACTGCTGA
>JASPKP010002116.1:5000-7500 GCA_030674155.1 Stramonita haemastoma
CAAAAAGGCCATTGGCCCATACATGAAGGGGGTTGCCAAACTGCTTTGGTATTTTGTTGTTGGATTAAGACAACAGTAATAACAACAAAAGGAATTATTATACAGCAGCAACATCAGTTACAAAGATATGACTTACGATAATAAAATATCTCTTATTCTGAAAGCTTTACACAAATATAAAGTGAGGCTGCGCACAACTTCAGGTTGACTTGACGCCATGAGTAAACAGAGTCTGAAAGAATTAGCCTGCCTACTATATTTTACAGGGATGTAACTCTGCCTAACAGCCTCTAACACTGGACAGCATAACACAAAATGTACTTCATCTTCAGGTGCTTGCTTACATAATGGGCATAGTAACCTAGGGTCATCAACATCATATCCTCTGTATCTGAATTTATGAACATTTATATCTGATACACCAAGTCTAAATTTAGACATAATTCTTTTCAAATGAATGTCCATATCAAGCTTGAGATAGGGTTTGATATCATGAGTACTTATAAATTGTCTATACATTTGATATCTTTCACTGGTTTGTATATGGTCATTCCATTGCTGCCATCGGCAGTCAATCAGTCTTTGCCTGAAAGCGTTTATAAATTCTCTACAATTTCCAACACCTTGATTAAGCCAAACAAATCCAAAACCGAGTTCACATAAACAGGTGCGTATTTGTGTAGCCCAGTTGTTTTTCCCTTTGAGGTCTAGATCATAAAGCATCTTGTAAGACTTAAAAGGTAGCCTGTTCTCATCCATATATAGAATCTTAATCCAGTATCTAATACATCTTACAGCAGCATTAACGGAGAGAGGATATCTATTAGTTTCACTATACACAAGATCATTGGGCGTACGTCTATCTAAGCCTAGAAACTGTTTTAAAGCAAAGAGGTGCACCGATTCACACTGTGTTGCAGCTGCATTCAAACCCCAAATTTCTGCGCCATATAACACAGTGGGTTGTATTTGGGCATCAAATATCTTAATGAACAAATCAAAGGAGTTATTATTCAATATTCGTAATTTTCTCAAAACCAATAACAAACTTCGTTTACCTCGACTTGCCAGATCTTTACATGCAGTTGTGAAACTAAGCTTAGTAGAAAAACAGATTCCTAAGTATTTATATACATTAATCACAGGCATGACTTTACCATTGTACAACCATTTTTCATGAGCAGCTAAATGACCACCTTTTCTGAACACAACGATATTGCTCTTATTCAGATTAACCTTAAGATCAAGTGCCACTGCAGCACTGCTCAAGCTATTTAACTGCTTTTGTAAGCCAACAACTGTTTCAGATAGCAGGATAACATCATCAGCAAGTAGAAGAATAGATAATTCTGTGGCATCTTGGGGGAAAGTGGCACCATGTTTACCATTATTGATGACTTCTCTGGCTAACTCGTTAATAAAAACCGAAAACAGTAAAGGGCTACATACATCACCCTGTTTAACACCAGTGGTACAGTATATTACATCAGTCAGTTTAGTACCACATCTTATTCTGCTTCTGACATTCTGATACATGGCTCTCAAACATCGTAATAATTTACCCTTCACACCATTTTTCAGGAGAATAGGCCACAACAAGTTTCTATTAACAGAATCAAATGCCTTTTCAAAATCAATAAATGCCACATAGAGCTTACGGTTAAGAGCAAACTGTTTCTGTACAAACGCAAGCAGAGTAAACATATGATCTATAGTGGAATATCCTCTCTTAAAACCAGCTTGGTGTTCACCTGTAATATCATTTTTCATAACCCATTCCTGTAATCTGTTATTAATGATAGTACTATACAACTTACTACTTATATCACTAAGAGAAATTCCTCTGTAGTTATTAGGGTTATCAACATCGCCCTTTTTGTGTAATGTTAGGATTATAGATTCAGTCCATTTATCTGGGAAAAGGCCATCCTCAAAGATTTTGTTGAATAATTTTAGAAGGAAAAGCACAACGTCTTCACCTCCATTTTTCAGCAATTCTCCAATGATTTGATCAGGACCTGCTGCTTTATCATTCTTTAGTTTTCTAAGTGCCCAATATATTTCACCTTTAGATATTGGACGATCAAAATCTTCCTCACTTTCATCATAGTCAACATTAGTATTCATGGAGTTGTCTGATGAGTCTTTCTCCAACAGGGTTTTGAAATGTTGAAACCAACTGTCAACTGATATACTATTCTTTGGCTGACTATTTCTAAATGACGCCTTCTTAACACATTTCCAGAACTGGACTTGAGAAGAGATTGAAGACACCATGTCTGCAAGTAATGTCATATTATACTGTTTCCTTTTCCTTTCTAGCATGTATTTATATTCCCTTCTTAAAACACAGTACAAGTTTCTGTCTTCATTCTTTAACGTTTTCCGGTAAGTCTTTAATAATTTTCTTACCCTGTACTTCATACTTTTACATTCATTATCAAACCATGTTGCATTTGATAAACCTTTTTTTACATGTACCTGTTTCTTCATACATTCA